>JAVYIG010002189.1:0-264794 GCA_035222895.1 Strongylocentrotus droebachiensis
ATAGGAAATGAAGTTGAACCCTTTGTGAGGTTTGACCGTACACTAACGCACACTATCCAACAGGCAACTCACATCCATAAACCCACACACACCTACACACCACCACACACACACACACACACACACACACCCACGCACACACCATCCCCACAAATTTCTCCATGGCATTTTCAATCGAAAGATTATGTGTACCTTATAGTTATATTATTTGGAACAAGTTTACAAATGTATACTGCGTACACAATTAACTTTCGCAGCAAGCCATCCTTAATAAATATGAAAGTTATTATATCATGATCGGTTACAGGAATAAGACAGAGTAATATTTAATATGTTTAATAGTTATTATGATGTATTAGAGTCCTTGAAGTGTCAATTGGGAAGAAGATCCCTTCCATTGCTACTACAAACAAGTGAACAGCAGTTTCGAATTTATTGAATTCTTTCAATAAACTTGATAACTGGATTTGTCTACACGAATCGATTTTTGTTTACAAAGCAAAAAGGAGGGAGAGAAACAACCCAATGGTGGAATGTCAGAAGCCTGTACAATGTTAGTCTTTGATCCAGCTACATCGACCGAGTTCTGGCACGATGCTGCCTGTGCTTCTCCAGAAACGACACAGTTTATTTGCAAAACTCCAGCGACAGGTAAAGACCAGCATCCTGACATGACAACAGGGTTGGGGGGGGGGGGGGGTGAATTTCAGTTTTTGTAATGTGCCGACAAGGTGTGACAAATAAATTGTTTCATGACAGTTCGCCAAGAAACGTTCTAACAAGTCCCCAAAAGGTCATAATATTTTGCCAATTTGTTGTCACGGTATAAAATCCAAAGTGGCGGACTCTCGATTCTGAATGCCTAGAAAGATAACTTCCTACTTCCTACAAGTGTCATAAAATCTTCTACCCTTACTATTCCTCTGCCATGCATACATATATTTAACTGTAGATTTTAGCTTTAGTACTTTTTACTCATATAAATCCTATTTAATTCAATTCGTACTTAAATATATAGGTTCACCACGGGACTCATGGGTTCATCTCTACAAACCAGGTAAACATCTGGTTCAACTTTTGACACCGCATGCTCTGAATGGCTATATTATGACAACGTCTAGTGTGGGGGAGGAAGGGGGACAGAAGTATTATTAACTGGTCTACTCGTCAAGACTGCCATACCTCTGCCTCTATTTGGCCGTTTCATATCGGCTCTATTCGGTCTTTGTTTGTCTGAGTGTCTCTCTACCTCTCTCTCTCTCTCTGTCTCTCCATCCTATATTACTGTGTGACTATAACGTATATATATGTGTGTATTAAACATTTTGTTTTCATGATTTAACTTCGTTAACTTCATGCACTTAAGCCCTTGTCTGCAATGTTGATTTTCGAACAAATACCATTTCAATTTGATTCAATTTAGTCTCTCTTTACTCTATACTTTCCTTATTCCTTCAACCTTCATAAAATCTCTAATACATCCTTCATTCTCTAAACCGTTCCCAGAAGAAGAAAAAATGTTCCTTACCCTTTCTGAGTTTGTAGATCCAATGGAGTCTTGTAAGCCAGGACTATTTCATTGTACCTCAGGGGAGTGCATACATGATGAGTTCCTATGTGATGTTGCCGTCGATTGCCAGGACTCAAGCGACGAAACCGATTGCAACGAAGGTATGTATCGTTTCAAAAACTCCTGATGATGTGACGTTCATTGCACATGCGTTTTTTTAGTGGAAGGATTGTGAGAATAATTGAACTGTTTCTTATACCTGAACTACAACCTTCTGTCGTATTGTAGAATACAAAAGTAAAGTCGTATTTCAAAAGTTTTTTCAAACGCCCATTATTCCGAGGACACAAATCTCATATACAAAGGGTTCATTACGTCGAAAATGAAATAAGGTTATTCCAAATATTAAGGAACATTTGGAAATATTAAATAGTTGAAAGTGACTTGTAGCCGAATCAAAATCCCACATGGTTTGAAATCTAGGCATTCCAATTAAGATATCTTGACTTTACAGCAGTAAAAACTGAATAAGAAAAGTAACCCTCACCAACCCATTTTTTTCTTCATGAGAATCAATATACATGTAATATTTTTTTTTCTCGTTCATTTACACTAGGTTGCGATGAGAACCAATTCGAGTGCAACGATGAGTCGTGTATATCGGTGTCGTTTGTGTGCGATACCATTCCTGATTGCAAGGACAATTCAGATGAAAATAATTGTGGTAGGTTCAGTCTCATGAAACCTGCCATATCATTAAAAAATAAATTTACCATTTGTTACATTCAATAACAATGATAATAACAACAACGTTAAAACAACATCAACAACAATAATAATAACAACAATAATAATGTAAATGAAAATAAAAACGATGATGATGCCAATGTAAACTTATTGATATCTGTTATGGTCATATATTTTGTTTGTCTACAGGGCGAGTTCAGGGGGGGGGGGGGGGGGGGCGTTTCATGAAACAATTAGTCGGTGGTTTTCTCCGACTAATATCATGTTCACCGACAATTCTTTTGTCACCGACTATTTTCCAGGCCTGTGATTGTTCAAATTTAGTCAGCGCTGACTAAATTGTTGGTGAACATGATATTAGTCGGTGAAAACCACCGACTAATTGTTTCATGAAACACCCCCTAGGTATTTCTAAACTGTTGCATTATATAAACCCCTGTTAATATATATATATATATATAAAGAGAGAGAGAGAGAGAGAGAGAAGCATCGTCATTTAATCATAATGATCATAATGATGTTGAATTTAAATAGTATTGTTAAGTTTAGTTTTTAAATTGACATTTCTTTCTCGTGCTGTTGTTGTTTTTGTTGTTTATTTGTTTGTCGTTTGGTTTAAGGTTTAGTTTTATTTCTTTATTACTTTATTTTGTTTGCGTATTTTTGAGCGAAAGTCTTTAAATTTGCTTTTATTATTAATAGATTATTCTTAGTTTCCCTTAAAATCATTTTTCGATGTGTATGTAGAGCTTAGCAATTCATTTTTCCTAAATTGTAATCTTTAATCATATTGTATATGTATACTTTATGTAGGCCAGCAGGGCCTTTGGGGAAGCAGTTCTGTAACTGACAATGCTACGCTGTAAAAAAAAACAAAAAAAAACAACAACAACAACTTATTCAATAAATAAGTTCTTGGGTGACCAAGTTAACACAACTCATGTGCGGAAACGCCTTAAAAATCAAACTAGTAGCATGAAAAATGATTACCTGATCACGATATTGAATCTTACCACATACAGTTTATCCTCGTTGTTCGGAGTCTGAGTTTACATGTGACAACGGACAATGCATAGATATCTTCAAGAGGTGTGACTTTATTCCACACTGCTACGACTCTTCAGATGAAGTTGATTGTGGTAAGCAACATTTTCATTTTTCTTTTTTGTTTCATTTCCCTGGTCTATTTCTCAAATAAATCTGTTTTAATTTTTTAACAAGTTTGACGTATATTTATTGTAAATGTGTGTAAAAAGACGATAATTCCCTAGTAGTTTTTTGTGTTGCGAAAATATATTTTTTCCCTATTTTTTCCCTATTTTTTCCCTATTTTCTGGAAATGCAGACTATTTTTTCCCTATTTCCTTCAAGAAAATAGGAAAAAAATAGGGCTATTTTTTTTCTATTTTCAAGTACAAACTATTTTTTCCCTATTTTTTTCACCTATATTTTGTTTCAGACTATTTTTTTCCTATTTCCTATAAGAAAACAGGAAAAAAATAGTCCTATTTTTTTCCTATTTTCAAGCACAAACTATTTTTCCCCCATTTTTTTCACCTTCAACTTTTGTGGACTAGTTTATTCCTATTTTTTTTAAAGAAAATAGGAAAAAAATAGTTCTATTTTTTCCTATTTTCGAGTACCAAACTATTTTTTCCCTATTTTTTCACCTTCATCTTTTTCAGACTATTTTTTCCTATTTTCTCCAAAAAAATATGAAAAAAATAGGACTATTTTTTCCCTATTTTTTTCATCTTAATCTTTTTCAGACTATTTTTTCCCTATTTTTTCACCTTAATCTTTTTCAGACTATTTTTTCCCTATTTTTTCACCTTTATCTTTTTCAGACTTCTTTTTACCTATTTGCGAGTACTATTTTCTTCCTATTTTTTGCACTTACATTTTTTATGACATGATACAAATTTGTAAACAATTTTTTGTCTATTTTCTAAACTTGCATATTTTCATTGTTTATGACTGGCATCCTATTAAAAAAGCCCGCTTCTCCTGCCATTATCTCTGTTGTTCATTTTGCGACTTATTGGTGGTTTTTAGCTGTGAGCTCAAAGATAACCATAAATAAACAATGTGTAAAAAGAAAATGTACGAAATTTCAATTTTGTTCCTTTATTAATATTCTTGATTTTATTTACAAAACTATAGTAGTGACTAGTGCACTCAAAGATTACCATACATAAACCATGTGTAAAAAGAAAATGTACACATAGAAATTTCAAAAAAAAAATCTCCTTTATTAAAAGAAAAAAAAGCATTCGATCGAGATATTCCCGTTCTATGTGTGAGTAAAGTTTCAACGTAGAGGACAGTACGCAAGGTAATTTGAAAATTACCCGTTAACTTTTTTCCCCAAGTGCACTGCTGTGCTCATCGGACTTTTGCTGATTTTCGTTCATCAAACGTCTCCAAATCACACCAAAATGTCTTCCAGCAATTATTCTAGCGATGAAATTTCATCAAGAGATAGTGACTCCTCATACTCCGATGCCTCCTTATCCCATTTTAGTGATTCTTCCCAAGAAAATGAGCCCGACAAATTTTCAAAATATTACTAGTCCCACTCGTAGAGAAACGAGTTTGTTGTCGAATGACTGACCATCGACGAGCGGAACTGGCCCCAGAAAACAGCTGAAAAGGTACGTTTATTTCTGAAACTTAATTATATTATGATATATATATATTTATTGTGTCTGTTGTTGAATATAATGCTACTTCATAGACATAGTAGGCTTATAGAATGTTATTTTACGTATCAATATTCCCATGTAGAATCTAGTGCTAAGTGAAGTGTAGTGAATCCCCAACTTAGCAGCTTAGTGCAGTGTAGTGTCTGTTAGTGAATGAGTGAATGTAAACAAACGTGATTACAATAAATCCACGTAGAAATTTCAGATTTTTTACCATTACTAGACTATAACTACGTCTGTCAATTATATTGCCTTGCATGATATAATGTTTTGATGTGGTTTTAGGATAAATTGTATCTCAAATTATTTTTCTAGGAATCAGAAAACACAACCTGCTTGCTAAAGCACCACGCAAGAAGAAGAGCAAGTCTTCCAAGTCCGAGAGTGTGTCTGCGAGGTATGTCCTTACTAAGTAGAAATCTAAATCTATTGTTGATAATTTGTTTGGGTATATTTATTTCATGTTTGTTAGTTAAGATCTGACATCAAAATATTAGAGTAGTTTACCTCGTCATTTAGACCGAATTTTCCGTCTCTTTCGTTCGTTAGCCTCTTATTGGGGTAGGGTCGGCCGGCTCTCTCTTTAGAGACGGAAACCGTTTATACACATTCCCTTGATAAACTCTCGCTGCGCATGGAGTCATCTAAATCAATCTCATCCCTTCTAGTCTACGCCGAAGGCAAAATGATTATGAAGGAAAAACTTTGCGCCATCTACACGTTCGTAATGGCGTTATCACAGTTTTTCCTTCATTATCATTTTGCCTTCGGCGTAGACTAGAAGGGATGAGATTGATTTAGATGACTCCATGCGTAGCGAGAGTTTAACACGGCTTGCAAGACTTTCAACATGGATGTCGATTTTGACGCATAATTTCCTTAAAAGGGACCATTAAACGGATTATTTCAGTCAAGTTAGTAAGTGGAACCGATGTATTATAGCCTAGGCCTAATTTACAATTGGATATGCACGAGGTAAAATGACATTTTGGGGGATTTGGGGGGCATAACAATACGACCTGAAATGGCCGTGGCGTTATCAAGGGAATGTGTATAAACGGTTTTCGTCTCTAAAGAGAGAGCCGACCCTACCCCAATAAGAGGCTAACGAACGAAAGAGACAGAAAATTCGGTCTACTCATCATTATGCTAGAACAATAATTTGCAGGTGGCACAAGTTCTACCTAGATCTACATTATTTTTCTCTTTCCTTTTTATTTTTTTCTTCAAAAAATTGTTCCTTTACTATTTTCTTTTCTGTGTTTTATGTTTTATTTTATGTATGTTCACCCGATATATCTAAGAATAAAATAACTCTAATTAATTGCCTACCTGAGTGGTTTACATTTCATGCACCTTGACAGCTCTTTGATGACTCCGTTGTTTCACCATCCGTTCGTCGTCAGCCTGGCATCTTTTTTGCTATCATACTTTTGTACACACATGTTCTGTGCCTTTGAATTTTTCATTATGAAATACATAAATACTTGTACTAAGTATTAATTGCATGTTCATAAATGTACCAATGCATGATTATTCTAACCCCTAACTCACATTTCATTTATATCTTTACAGATCCATTGAAACTAATCAAGCTACAATGTACATGTAACGTACAACCACCATTTGATTAGATGCCTGTGAACAGCAAGACCAACATCTGTATCCTTTACATTAGTATTTGTTTCCATTTTATTATGTAATTCTTATGTCTAATCATTGAGATTCATAGGCAAGTACAACATGTATGTGTACACAATGAGTGCCTGCATATTGTGAAGATAAAGGACCATAAGGCCATTACTTATGATACATGGCAGGGCTCGAATTACCCACCGGCAATCGGCAATTTTGCCGCCATGCCCCTCTCACTGGCCGGAATGCCCTTTTCAAAATCAAACCGTTTACGGCCACAATACTTTAATCCACAAAAGTTTTGCCGACATTATAGTAATCGTAAGCCAACCCCGACTTGTAATGTTCGAAATAATAATAATTATCGGCAAGGTTTAGTTGCCCCTACGGACCTCTAAAAACAATAATCATCGGAAGGTTTTGTTCCCCGGCGAGACTTAATTGCCACTATGGAACTCCTAAATTAATAACTATTGGCGGGACCTAATTGCCGATACGGAGATATGAAAGAATGTCTTCATCCAAATGACTGAAAAGTTTGGCACAAAAACCGCTATGACTCAGGCTTAGTTTTTCAATCCATCCTTTTTATTTGGACCAATCAATATCAGGAAGTTTTGTTTACCCATCGTTGGTTCAACATCTTCACTTCGCGTTGTGACTTTTTTTGGTGCGTTTTCACAGTTTTTAATCAGTGAAAAGCTTTGATTTTTCTCTGGAGGAGGGTCGGGAATTAAATCAGAAAAGGATTAAGAGTCGAGATAATGGTACAAAGAATCGTCTTCTTTCCCATACGTTTTAATTAAAACGTAATAACTTCCGACCATCGCGCGGGAGGGATGTGAATTGAGTTCAGAAAAGGATTAATAGTAGAGATCGAGACGAATCGTCTTCTTTCCCTAATCTTTTATTAAAAACGTCTAAGCTTCCGCGCTTCGCTTGGAATTCAGAAAAGGATAAAGAGTCAAGAACGGTACAACGAATCGTCTTCTTTCTCAATAATTCAATGAAACGTCAAAGGGGGGAACTCCCCACACCCATCCCACGGGTGGATCCAGCCGGCGGCAGGGGAGGGGACCAATGAGGGGGCCTAATTCGTGGGAGAATACTTAGTGGCGAAATAGCCAGTCTGTTAATAAGCGGGGGGGGGGGGGGGGGGGGGGGGGGGGTAGTGAGCACTTTTTCTTTTTTTTGCTCCCGAAAATTTGAAAATCGCGCCGGCCGATAATTCGCTCAGTTGGGGGGGGGGGGGGGTGCACATGTCCCCCCCCCCACCATGAAAACAACGGCGTGAGGTGATTTTATGTGCACTTTCTACATTGGCCTTAGTGCCCCTTTCAGTGGATATGTGCCCTCTCAAAAAAGTGGCCTTGACCCAAATTTGATGTAATTCGAGGCCTGACATGGTAATGATGGTATACTTGGTAAAACTATTTGAAAATAGTAGCATGTAAGTCTGTCATTTTCTTGTTTATATCTCAATGACATGACATGTCATTGATTTTGTAGTAAGTGTTTCTAGATTATGATGATTGTATTAAGATTTTGACAGTTCAATTGAGATTGAGAAAATTATGTAACATGTCAACTGTACTAAAAAGCATGCATGCATGATTTATTTTATTTTGTTATCTTTGTAAATAACGAGAAAAAAATATTATTTGTCATGATTTTCTTGAGGTTTGAAAATGTTATTACATTAAAAGAGCACTTTGTAATATTAAATTGTAATAAAAGAGACAGAAAACAACACTCTCATGTCCAGAATACTGCTTTATTTGGTTACTAGTGAGGGAGAGAGCTTGTGATCGCCTGGCATATCCGCATCGGCTCAGTAATAGTCCTGAAACTCACCTGAATACTTTATTTGAACAAAAATAGAAAGCTACATTCTAGGTGGATGATATTTTTTTTAAGGCGGAGGCATATAGGAGACGAATTTACATTTGTCTTTTTTTTTTTTTTAGAGTATAATCATAGCAAACCATGAACAACTCTATTACTACATTATGTACACTACAGTACTTAACCAAAGATTGTAAATATCAGTTAAGTTCTTTTATTTATTTGCTTAATGAACACACATACTATACTAAACTCATGTCATTGTGTTTACCTCTCGAAAAATAAAGTACATTTATTTTATTTGACACATTCCCTTTTATTCTTTTTGTTTGTTACAGTCCACTGCCATTATAACGAGGTGCTCGGGACCAAGCCAATTTCCTTGTTAAAATGAAATCATGTTATACTCAAGTTACTGAACGCATTGGTTTGTTTAAAATTGGGACTGATGAGAATTGCCTGATAATAAAATCTTGGTGTATCCATGTTTGTTATAATAGGAGTGGACTGTATAACATTTTCCATATACCCATTGACTATTTTAAATGTTCTACTGAATGGATTGGACTGAAAGGATGAAGTAAATTTGGCAAACTGAGTAGGTGCATCGATGCAGAGAAAAGAGCTGTAGGAGTAGGGTGACTATTCTACAGTGGACACTTTTGACAATGAGGTCATGTGCAACCAAGAAATCTTAACCCCCAAAAGCTAGTAAATTACCTTGTCATTTCAGGTATAACTGATCTTTTTATATCAAGTTTGCACTGTATGATTTAGTTGAATGTACAGAGTCGTTGACTGGATGTGTGAGATGGTAGTGCTTGATAAATCCATGAAAATAAAGGATGAGTGATCGCCCCCCCTATTTCCTTACTATTTTTTTCCTATTTTCTTAATATTTTCCCCTATTTTCTTACTATTTTTTTCTTATTTTCTTACTATTTTTTTTTCCTATTTCCTTACTATTTTCTTACTATTTTTCCCTATTTTCTTACTATTTTTTTCCTATTTTCTTACTATTTTTTTCCTAATTTCTTACTATTTTTTTCCTATTTCCTTACTATTTTTTTCCTATTTTCTTACTATTTTTTTCCTATTTTCTTACTATTTTTTTCCTATTTCCTCACTATTTTTCACTGTTCACTAAGCACATAGTTATCACTATTTTTTTACTATTTTCTTCAATTTTTTCTACACTATTTTTTCCCTATTTATTTCCTATTTTCAGGTCTGAAAAATAGGAAAAAAATAGGACAAAAATAGAAAAAATTGTTTCAAACCTATTTTTTTCCTATTTCCAAAACTATTTTTTCCCTATTTTTTCATTTTAAAAAAATAGGGAAAAAATAGAAAAAAAAAATATTTTCGGGACTATTTTTTCCCTGTTTTTCCCCTATTTTTTTCCTATTTTTTTACGACTGGGGTTATGAAGTATTCGAATGACAATTTCTCCATCCTTTTTCTCACTCTCTGGCGCGCGCGCTCTCTCCTCTATATATCTCTGTATGTCTGTCTGTCTGTCCGTCTCTCTCTCACTTTCTTCCTTTCCAACCCGATTCCTGTTTGCCGTCGCTACAGACTCCACTCCACGTTTTTGTTGTCTATCCGCTTATAGGATCCAAGCATTGAAACTTTTTAAAAGGAAAATCAAATTATTTTTTCTTTTTACCTTAGTTCTTGAGCTATCATCGTCAGCGTTCCAGTGTTTTGATGGGTCTTTGTTTCCAAACAAAGTTAGATGTGATGGCATGCTGGACTGTATCAGCAGGACTAATGAGGACGAAGATCAGTGTGGTAATATGGAAGAATATTTATTTGAAAAGGGGTAATCATTTAACTTTATAGCTAATTTCTTCTTTTTACTTGATTTTTATAAATTTTATTTCATTTGTTAACAGATTTCTAAGGAAATTTCACAACCCAATGGGCGCCAGTAGTCATGAAAGTTGCCTTTTCAAATGCTCTCTTGGGTTGAAAAATACTATGACAACGCGTGATTCTTTAGCAAAACACTCGTATCGGGGTTTGTGATGATCTTCCTTTTTAGTTACTTTACAGGCTTACCCTTTTTTGAAAAGTGCTCGTAGTACCATTGATTCAAAATCACTCAATGTTTTTACGAAGTGACGGTAGTGAGGAAAATCTGCACGCAAATTGAATGGGATTATCATTCACTACCGTCACTTCGTGAAAATAGGGACGAATTGTTAGATTACATCAATAAACTTCTTTCAATTAACCCAGATTATAATAATCCAAATGTCTGTAACTCGGACACTGGACTAAAGTGTGATAACGGCGCATGCGCACCACTGGATACCATCTGCATGTACGAACTCAATGAAGTTGGGTTACTCAATGGCTGCCGTGACGTCACAAATCTCGAAGAGTGTGGTAAGAAATACGATTTTCATTTTGTCATTAAATACAAAGTTTCCCAAATTAACTCAAAGTTCATAACGATAATTGTGAAGTTGATGTAAGCGAACGAGGTATTTCGAACACATTATAACTTTCCAAAACGGTCTGAGTCTCTCTTGTGTATAATTCGATGTAATCTAAGTACCTAAATATTTATCGTAATGTCTATCATCTCAATCACTTGTATTCCTGGATTATTTGGCAATAAGAGAATAATGGTGCAAAATATAACGATTGTCAAGTGTTATGCCAATGTACTTATCCAACCATGTAGCAGATGTTCGGACAAAACTCGTTTCTGATTTTAAGATGCCCATATAGTTCTAAGTAATAACTGTCTATGTTCCTACATGATCAAAGTATCGAACTAAGCGAAAAGATTGGTGTTCGCAGGTATACTTTCTTCGAATTTAGTTTATTTAATTGAATGTATATTATGTAATATTTTCATTCCAGAGACTCACACATGTCCATCTTGGACAATGAAGTGTCCAGACTCGTACTGTATTCCTCTAAGGTATCGATGCGATGGAAAGATGGACTGCCCTAAAGGAGAAGATGAACAAGATTGTGGTATGGTATGGCCTGATGGTCCTGTATTATCATTATCAATATCAGTACTATTCTTCTTCTTCTCATTATTACTATTTTATTTATTATTATCTTTATTATTATCATTATAATCATCATTATTATCATTAGTATTATTATTATTATCATTATTATAATCAATATCATTATCATTATTATTATCTTTATTATTATGATTATTATTATTATTATCATTATTGTTATCATTATTATTATCATCAATATCATTATTGTATCATTATTATTATTATTATCATTATCATTATTATAATTAGTATCAAAATTATTATCAATATTATTATCATTATTATTTTCAATACTATTATCATTATCATTATAATTATTGTTATTATTATTATTATCATTATTATTTTAATTATTATAAATATTGTAGCGTTATTATTATCAATATCATTATCTTTATTATCATCATTATTATTATCAATATTATTATCATTATTATTAATTACAGTAATATTTGATGACTGATTAATGTTTATTTTCCCTAGATACATTTGATTGCCCAGCTGGGTCATACCGTTGTCATGGCAACAAGATCTGCATCAGTCCTGATCATGTCTGTGATGACGTCATACACTGTCCTGATCAAGATGACGAGATGTTTTGTGGTAGGTGTGAAGATGATGTATTTATAAGCAATGGTGTTCGCAGGTATACTTTCTTCGAATTTAGTTTATTTAATTGAATGTATATTATGTAATATTTTCATTCCAGAGACTCACACATGTCCATCTTGGACAATGAAGTGTCCAGACTCGTACTGTATTCCTCTAAGGTATCGATGCGATGGAAAGATGGACTGCCCTAAAGGAGAAGATGAACAAGATTGTGGTATGGTATGGCCTGATGGTCCTGTATTATCATTATCAATATCAGTACTATTCTTCTTCTTCTCATTATTACTATTTTATTTATTATTATCTTTATTATTATCATTATAATCATCATTATTATCATTAGTATTATTATTATTATCATTATTATAATCAATATCATTATCATTATTATTATCTTTATTATTATGATTATTATTATTATTATCATTATTGTTATCATTATTATTATCATCAATATCATTATTGTATCATTATTATTATTATTATCATTATCATTATTATAATTAGTATCAAAATTATTATCAATATTATTATCATTATTATTTTCAATACTATTATCATTATCATTATAATTATTGTTATCATTATTATTATCATTATTATTTTAATTATTATAAATATTGTAGCGTTATTATTATCAATATCATTATCTTTATTATCATCATTATTATTATCAATATTATTATCATTATTATTAATTACAGTAATATTTGATGACTGATTAATGTTTATTTTCCCTAGATACATTTGATTGCCCAGCTGGGTCATACCGTTGTCATGGCAACAAGATCTGCATCAGTCCTGATCATGTCTGTGATGACGTCATACACTGTCCTGATCAAGATGACGAGATGTTTTGTGGTAGGTGTGAAGATGATGTATTTATAAGCAATGGTAAACTTTAAAAATTATTCGACGAACTGGCATACTGATTATGGGTTTGTGAGGTCATTCACTCACTATCATTTACTTTGAAATGTTTATATATTTTGGAATCTTGAATTTCCCTTTTATCCCGTAAGAAATGTATTGCATTTAACAAATCGAGACCACAATTTTTCTGATTTTAAATGTAAACATGTTCTACATATCAGTGCATGCATGCTAAACCATGTTTTTACCAATATGAACTGGGCTGATGGGGAATTTGTAGAGGTTAGTTAGCTTGCAAGCAGTCGTGGACATATGCACCTGGTGATGGTTCATGTATGGTAATACTGTAATGGGGTCTTTTGGCTGTACCCACGTTATATACGGGATCGGCGCGGGGAAACGTGCCCCAACCTCCAACAAAAGGGAAAACATTCAAGATACAGAAAGAGAGAGAGAGAGTGAGAAATGGATTGTGGAGAGGTAACAAAGTTACCACTCCCTCTAAGACCATATCCTCCCACTCTTCTACATGACTGCCTTGCTCCATCGCTCTTTATCGCCTATAGTTGAAAAGCCCTTCCCTATATACAGATTAAAAAAAAAAACTATAGCTGTGCTGCACGTTTATTTAAATATTTTGGCTATCGGGATTGATACGGGGAACTGGCAGGATGCAATCGGGCTCAGTATACATGGTCAGTTGTGGATCGTCGGTTTTTGTCGAGCCTGTATCGGTTCCTGACATCGCAACTTAAAAAAAAAAGATCGGTGTGTTTTGATTCTGAGTCGGTTTTGGCGGTGTGACATCAACATGATGGTATTTACAATAATATGATATGTTTATGTTAATTGTTGGAAAACAATACAATCATGCGTATTCCATTCTATTCTTCGATCAACGCATTAATGATTGACAAGATTCTCTTTCAATCTTTCTCTCTCACCATCAATAGCTGGTTGCCCCGATGGATGCACCTGTACTGGACTTTCATTCACCTGTCACGTTCAGACCTTACGCATCACATCTCTACCAAGGAATCTTAGAAAATTGTAAACGTTTGTCAAGTTGTACCGTATATTTGACAGTTTCCCGTGAATGAAATCGTAGAAAGGGATGGATTAAACATGATTCTTATGCATTATGAATCCAGAATCACATGCTTAAAGTTTCAAAACTCGAAGTGTATGCTATGCATGTATACCAGGTTTATCACAAAAATCAGTTTAATCGTTTATTAAAGATATAGATGTTTGGTCAATTGAAGTTTCCAGACGAATGTAGACTATTTAATAGAACCCCACGTATATGGGAAAATTAAACATCACTTTAAAAAGAGATATATCTATCTTATATTCTTAACAAAGGTCGTTGAATTCAAATTTAAAAGGTTTTACTATCTATTTTAATCTATTTGTAATATCTGTCTTAACAAAAGTTTGAGTCTTCCGGTCTTAACTTAAAGATGAAACATCTTCCAACCCTGCATCGGTCGTTCATGCCATTTCTAGACACTAACCTTCCCAACCTTGTTACAGAATCATTGCAATTATCATCGAAATCATTTAGGTCCCTTGGTTGTGAGAGCCAAATGCCATGTGGTACCAGAGATATCGTGAATGCCTTGGAAACAGATGCGAATGAGAATGGCACAATCGTACCATCTTTGCTACCTTACCTTGTTAAAGTGTAAGTGGATTTACACAGTAAATAATGTAATACTTCTTCTACTAACTCTACTACTACTACTACTAATACTACTACTTCTTCTACTACTACAACTACAACAACTACTACTACTACTACTACTTATACTACTACTACTACTACTACTACTACTACTGCTACTATTACTACTACTACTACTACTACTACTACTACTACTACAACTACAACAAATACTACTTGTACTACTACTACTACTACTACTATTACTACTACTACTACTACTAATACAACAATAACTACTACTACTACTACTACTACTTATATTACTGCTGCTACTGCTACTGCTGGCGGATCCATGGGGGCGAGGGGGGTGGGGCGGGGGCAGGGGCCTGGGCCCCCTCCCCTGACCAAAAAACACAGGTAACACACCTTTTTTGTTAAAATGTTGAGTAAACAAAAATAGCACTGTCCCACCCCCGCCCCCCGTTGAGCAACAACAACAACAATTAGTGTTGTCACTACCCACCTCCCCCCCCCCCATTTCACGAATGGCCCCCTCTCTGGTCCCTCCCTGCCGCCGGCTGGATCTGCTCCTGCTGCCGCTACCACCATTTCCACCACTCGTACCATTAATACGAGCTAAGTAGTCATCCGGGACTTTGCAGCTCTTCAACACCTACATGTAAAACGACAGTTAAAAATGATGATGATGATGAAATAGATATTAACAAAACTGATAAACAAACATATACCTTTTTTCAATTATTTCTTCCAATTGAAACTTATTCATGAGTATTGCATTTTTCTTTGCTTTTACGATTTGATTGTTTGTGTTAAATATAAACATCATTTTCTTTATATTTTGTACAGTGCTCTTGAAAATTCAGGAGTTTCAGAGATTGAACACGGATCATTTTCAGAAAGTTCAAATATTTTGCACCTGTAAGTCTTACAGCATCATCTGCATACGTTCCTCAAACTATACACGAGAAAAAAATAGTTATTTATATTTAAAAAAAACATTGTTATATTTTATTCATTTTTTTAGTAATATTGTTATTACTGTTATAACTCTGATGGCTCCAAAACTTACATAACGCAACTAATCTATTCAGTTCAAAAGAAACCGTCAATCCAATTCAATTAGAATAGAGCTCAGGGTAGCTGTCAAGAACTTCATAATTTACTTTAAAATAACCCTATTATGTTTGGAAACATCAAATTCGTGGAATATTTATAAAGTGGCGGTGTCGTGGTATAGTGGTTCGTTCACTTGACTCTCACTACAATGGTATTGGGTTCGAATCCTAGTCTGGCACTAATGACATGTGTTAAGACATTAATCCAAATTTGCTACTCTCCAACCAGGTGTAATCGGGAACCTGACAATTGCTGGGGCAATTATAATTGCATGGCCTGCAGGAAGACGAGGTTTAATACTGGTATGGCTACACTGGGTAAATAAGACCCAATAGGCCATTTTCGTAATGTAACCAAATGTATGCACGTGCCTTTGTGAGGTGCCTGTATATAAATTATTTAATTCACCTGTGACGAATAAAATGTATCTCAATAGTAAGAATTGTAATTGAATATATTAGTTGTTGCTAGGTAGGACAAACATTTCGGCTGGCCCTATAAACTAAAAACACGTCACACTCGCAAATTGCATTATGACTATTGAAATACAATTATTCGTAACAGGAAAATGAAATAATTCGTATCGGGGCACTGAAGTATAGATTTTGTTATCATTCCGAAAATGGCCTATTATCATTTATTATTTAAGATGATTGTTGATGTACTGATGAATTTGTCTTCTCATTTTCTGTCAGAGATCTCGCATTAAATGACATCTACATGTTATTTCAAGGCGCATTCCGAGGTCTTCAACGACTGGTTACTTTGTAAGTTTCTCTTTAAATGTTCTCTTTAAATTATATGTATTTTCCATGCATCCGGTTATTAATGTTTGTTTATATTATACAAATAACGCACGTCCCAGAGTGCAATAGCGGTGAATGCAGTACACGCAAGGTTTCTTTAGATTGGTGCCGCTCTGTGAACGAGCCGCTTGCGGCGAGTTTACAGTGCGCACCATCTAAAGAAACCGAGCGTACACTGCATTTACGTTTCGCACAACAGGGTCAAGTGCGTTATTTGTTTTATAAAATAGCGACACAAATAGCAACAAACGAAACTCTAGATCTTAAGTTAGAGTCTACGAGAGTTCGTTCTAGATCTAGAGTTATGTTGGTTCGAGACTAACCTTGCAGGCTTACCAAAAAGTCAATGGGATTCATTGCCTTGGTTAAAAATAAAATCCATACAGTGGGTCTAGAGACGAGTCTACATCAGACAGCTGAAATTCCTGACTTCATTATAAAATCCAAAAGTCAAAACAGGCCTAAATCCAAGGCAAAAGTAAAATAAAAATTTGCTTTTTAATAATACCCCGCTCTAGCTAGCTAGCTAGAGCTAAGCTACGCGTACGTTGCGATGGGGATCATGGTGGAGCGTACAATATTAGCTACGCGTAGCCTACAATAATTGCAATGCTCTCGAGGTCGAGGGAGCGCGTACTACACGTACGCGCTGGATATCCATGGTCAGTGGTATTATAACTTTTTTGCGCTTTTTCTGCACTCATTTCTGCAAAATCGTGCTTGCATCAAAAATTTGTCAATGTCATGTGACGCGTATTGACCAATCACGATGCTTAAAATACTAGAGCCATTTTATAAATGTTTATATTAAATCTCCATGTTTTCTGTTATGTTTGTTATGTCTGGAGTACTATGTAACATGATCTCATGTTTGATTACTTGTTAACTTTAGATTATTATGTATAATAAATTTAGCATTGATTTGAATAAATGTATGTGTCTGATAATGATCAGGCTATTATTTTTGTGGTACTACATTTGAAATATGAGTGTAGAGAAGTTTTCCGAAAACTCCATGTGAAGCTCACTACAAGGATGCATTCATTTGGAATCAAGTAAATTCATTTGTGTTTAGCTGTAATTAATCTGCCATTTAAACTCTAGTTCGTTTTACTTTATCTATATCAGGGATCTATATGCTCATTCTTTTCATACTCATTAAAGTTTGTTATCTATGGGACATTTATTACAATCCTTTGGAATACATATAGATTCATAAATCAATATAAACCTGATCCATAAACATATGCAATAATCCCATTCACAGGATTAAAACGTACATTATCGAAAGAATCCTATCATAAAATTAGAAAATGTCTCTCTCTCTCTCTCTTTCAGGAACCTTTCTCACAATCCTCTGCAGATGATTGAAATCGGAACGTTTGATAACCTAACCAACCTCCAAAAGTTGTAAGCACAATTATTGAATTTCTGGAAAATTGAAAAATATTATATCCTGTAACAAATAGAGGCTTGAGTAATATCACATTTTGTGTATTAGTAAGCGTGTATGGGCTAAATTTAGCTGTTGTATAGCGGATGACATAACATTACTTTAAAAATAAAAAAATGTTTAATTATTTGCTTGGAATAGGTACATAATGTTTTTATGTGAAATAAGAATAGTGTATCGAAAATAATATCGCTAGTGATATTCGTTTGTCTCGCAATGTGGTCAATAAGGAATCTAAAAGTTCACGACGTTTCGTGCGCTATCTGCAACACTTCGTCTGGTGATAATAACTACTGTAAGCAAGGGTCTTTTATACTCTACGGGAGGACCGGCGGAGCGGTCCATAATTCGTTCGATAATTGGAACAATAACGCACAATGCCTATTGGTCGACGCACACGGTGATCGACCAATCACCAGGCCGCTGGTTCGGCCGCTGGTTCGGCTAATGCACCAGGCCTATTGGCCGACGCATACGGTACTCAACCAATCAACGAGCCGCTGGCTCGGACCGTCTGCTGAATGGAATCGACCGTTGTTGGCTGGCAGGACGGCGAGTGTCATGGCGGCGTATCGTCCGCATCCAAAATTCGGGGATATCGATCCCGTTGTCTCTGTTGAAATTATTAGGATTGAGACGGATATTGATAGCTTCTTTCACCTTCCGTGTATACCAATGCCGTTCCTGGGAAAGGCACTGAACCCCGTCCCAGTCTGGTTGATGCTGGTTATCCCAAGCATGTTCGGCCACGGCTGAGTTGTCAGTTCGGCGGAGTCTGACGTCCCTCTTATGCTCAGTGATTCTTTCTTTAATCGGACGGGCAGTTTCACCGATGTAGGATCTATCACATCCTTTACAAGGGATGTTGTACACAATGCCGTCCCGTCTATGTAAAGGAATTGGATCCTTGGGGCGTGTAAGTTGTTGACGTAGGATGGTATCTGATCTGAAAATCGTTCGAATGCCATGGCTCTGTAGGCGGCGCTTGAGTTGTTGGGAGACCCCATCAATGTACGGCAAGACTGTAAAAGTCTTGTATACCTTCTGATCCCTGGGTTCCGACGATCTATTCTTGGTATTGTGTATAAAACGGCGTGGGTAACCGTTGAGACTCAGGGCACTGCGAACATGGGTCCGTTCTTTGCATGGCTGTTGTGGACTTGTCACAATACGTGAAGCTCTGTCAAATAGGCCTGGTGCATTAGCCGAACCAGCGGCCGAACCAGCGGCCTGGTGATTGGTCGCTCACCGTGTGCGTCGACCAATAGGCATTGTGCGTTATTGTTCCAATTATCGATCGAATTATGGACCGCTCCGCCGGTCCTCCCGTAGAGTATAAAAGACCCTTGCTTACAGTAGTTATTATCATCAGACGAAGTGTTGCAGATAGCGCACGAAACGTCGTGAACTTTTAGATTCCTTATTGACCACATTGCGAGACAAACGAATATCACTAGCGATATTATTTTCGATACTACATCCACAATGAGTAATATATTTAGCATTAAGAATAGTGTATTTCTATAAACAGTATTTTTTCGGTTTAGAACTGTCAGCAGAGTAAACTTGTCCCATTGCCTGTATAAATGCCATGTGCTTTAATCAAATAGTAAACGAAAATAAAATACTAACTTTACCCTGACACTGCTTAACGTTCTTATTGTTCTCTGTGTTGGTGAAATCGCTGCGGAGTATTCACTCATCCTGAAATATGTCTACATTATAAATGTTCGATTAATGAATTAAGTGTTTGTTCTATACATTGTAATAAGGATTACATTTTCAATATCTGCTAGCAATAATATTTGTTGTTTGTTTGTGTTTCTTTGCAGGGATATTCGAAACACACTTATATTTGAATCAGGCGATACTGAATTTGGCGCGTTCACAGGCTTACATAATCTGGAAACCTTGTAAGTCTATAAGTTACTATATACTAGTCCAAATTAAATCTGATATTAAAAACACAGAATTGAAGAAAAGAAATAAATTACGGCAGACATGAAACTCGAAAAAAAAGGAGGGTGGGGGGGGGGGGGAACTCCTTG
Organism: Strongylocentrotus droebachiensis; assembly: GCA_035222895.1. Classification (NCBI taxonomy): domain Eukaryota; kingdom Metazoa; phylum Echinodermata; class Echinoidea; order Camarodonta; family Strongylocentrotidae; genus Strongylocentrotus; species Strongylocentrotus droebachiensis. Next base: position 20,079 of record JAVYIG010002189.1, read on the forward strand.
TGGCATAGTCATAGGAAAGAAAAGAAAAGGATTCGTTGAATGGGATCTTTTTTGCACGATCTGTCAATTTCTGGGTTTGGAATAGATGTCATGGAGGTGGTAGTGATGGTAAGGGGGGTCTAAGCATGGGTGATTTTTCCGATTGTTTCTTTAATTATCTATGTTTGTATCATCTGTGCATGTTCAAAATATTGTCCATGCATTCCTTTTCCTTCACCGTCGTATGTTAGTTTTGAAATCCAGATAACGGATAGAATTGGGGTTGATTTAGATTTAGTAACATTTAGATAAGAGTTATCATTGAATACTGTTAAATGAACAAAATCATCATTACCAGTATGATTTTCATTATGTTTCTGTTTAAATATAAAAGGTATGCTGACAAATACCTTCTATGCTGCCTGGCGGGTTTGGCCTCGACAGTTATCATTGAATACTGTTAAATGAACAAAATCATCATTACCAGTATGATTTTCATTATGTTTCTGTTTAAATATAATAGGTATGCTGACAAATACCTTCTATGCTGCCTGGCGGGTTTGGGGGATTCCCCTAACTGCAATGCACCACGTGACCAGTTCTCGTCGTGTGAAGATCTCATGGCCAATAACATCCTTCGAATCTTTATCTGGATTCTCGGGACCAGTGCTTTCATTGGCAACGTCCTAGTTGTTGGCTATAGACTCGTCAATTCTGGATGGGGCCGACATACAACCGTCCAATCAAGTCTGATCACCAACCTAGCCGTCTCTGATTTCTTGATGGGTTTGTACATGATTTCAATAGCTTCAGCTGATGTCTATTACCAAGGGAACTATGCTGCTCATGCTGATGATTGGAAGGATAGTATCCTGTGCAAGGTTGCAGGTATCACGTCCGTTGTCTCCAGCGAGGCTTCGGTGTTTCTGATCGCGATCATCAGCATTGATAGGTGTGTCCATGTGGTGGCGCCATTTAAACTGCACCTACATCTCTCTGTCCGTGGTGCCCGAGTAGTTGAGCTGATCATCTGGGCCCTCGCCGCCTTCCTTGGCATTCTACCGACTCTTATCCCGGCTTTCGTCGAAGGGAAGTTCTACGGTCAATCAGGAGTCTGTCTGGCTCTACCCCTAACAGTCGATCGTCCTGCAGGATGGCACTACTCCATCTCCTTGTTCATAGGTGTCAACTTCGTGGCGTTCCTGGTGACCCTCCTATGTTACATCTCCATCTACTGCATGTTTCAGATGTCGAAGCAGCGGATCGTCGGGAAAAGGAACAAGTCTAAGGAGGATATGCGATTGGCTGAAAACATCAAGCTGGCATCTAGGATGGCGCTTGTTGTTGGTACAGACCTTGTTTGTTGGTTACCAATCATCGTCATGGGCTTGATGTCAGCGAGTGGAACTCTGACAATTTCTGCACAGGTGAGTTTCCATCACCACACTTCTAATAATGTGGTCGTAGACAAAGCCAGGGCAGAGCAATTGCCCTTATGGATAATTATTTGGGGGGATTTGTTGTTTGGTCAAACCACGGGCTATCATCCGACACTAGTAGGGAAGATGAGTAATTTTTGATTTGGTGGAAAGATCAAGCCGTATTACCTCACGAATGATGTGGAAAGACATTTATTCAGAAAGATTTAAACCTTTTTCAAGCTGACTCGTTTAAAGACCAACTCATGTCCGCTGTTTTATAGTCATAGAAGTAGCACAACGGTGTTCCTTTTTATTTACGTCATGAAAATACTTGAGAGTTAATTTGACTTGCTATGCAATGTACATTCCATTATCATAGCGATTAATATATATATTTTTTTACTTTAAAGGTATACGCATGGACAGCAGTTTTTGTGCTACCCGTCAACTCATCTCTTAATCCATATCTTTACACTCTTGCATCGATTCGCCAAAGGAAGCAGAAATCAGCTGAGAATCGAAGTATGAAGTACGAGGAAAAGACTATGGGTAAGGACTAAAATCTCTCTCAATGGATTATCTAGTGAAGTATGTGAACAATCTGAATGCGTGCCAACAGCTACTATTTTCACATGTTTATCCTGTCACAGATTTCACTATTTTCAGCTTGCAAAAGACTGTTTGGTTGATGATTTACGCTAATGATAATGATCAGAGGACCTGAGACTTTAGATCATAGCCTTGTCGTCACCTTTTGAAATGTGCCATTACAGTGACGTATTTCGTCAGCCGAACATGGCTTGTTTGAGCTATTCTTACCAGTTGCCACGTCAGAATGCTTACATAGTGTACAGGGGTAACAAAGAAAACTTTTATTAGAGTCTTGATGACGGTTTAGATTTTTACCATTCAATTCATGATCGTGGTCATTCTCAGGAACTGAAATTGAACGACTGACACGCTTTTTTTTCTAGTGTAAAGCCTCTACCCAATATAATGGTATTGAAATTGCCTTTGAGTTTATACCTGGAAAGTGTTTGCGATCATGCCTAATGCTGGTTTACAAGATGCTTTTTCCTCACTTTATTGATGTATTAGGACAAGTCTAAGCTATTCTGTTCCATAAGTTACCTACCGCATCTATAATCCCAGTATATCTGATTAGTGCACCGAGCAGATAGCCCTACTAGATCATGAGTCCGACAAATTATTGAATAGAAATATATTGTTCTTAACATTTCAATTTATGTTGATTTGGCAACGTTTGGCAACGTTTGGGACGTATATTTGACTTGCCCATAGATATAATAATCCTTTCTCAGATGATAGTATTTTTGACAACTTTGACCTCGAGTTAATTACTTTAAAATCTTTGAGAGCGCGTTTCACACTGTTTTACAAAGGGTCCCGTAACATAAATGTTTGTAATCAATTGCAAATTTGAAACAACGATTCTGATTGGTAAATGGTTTATTAGCCTTTCGAACAATAGTTGGGTGCAACTATGATCATGATTGGCCATTGCCATTTTGCGAATGATTGCAACTTTGTTTTACGGGGCTCACAAGTTTTTTCCCTTGATTTAATGGATGTTTCTAATGACCCATTGATCCCTTTTAGAAGCCAGTATTTTTGACGACACTTCAATCATCTCAGCATTCACGTCTCTGCCTAGCCCCTCACCTGAGCGACTGATTGAATGGGTGAAACATAACCAACGATCTCTTGGACGTTTAGAAATCGATGTGATTCAACGTGACGTCACAAAGGCTGTGGAAAGAATGAAGGAATCGGGGCTTTGGAATGACGTCATACTCAACTTGCATCAAATTGCCGTCCAAGCAGTAAGTTTGAGATTTGTTTTGGAAGTGACATTAAAACTGTTTAAACGATCGAAATGACTTTGGAAAAATTAATGAAATGTAACTTCAATAGCCTTGTACATCATTTGATTTCAGGTAGTCTTTGTGATCCTGTTTTTAAGAGAGATTTAACAAATTTAACAGGAACACAGCGATATAATTATATCCGTTTATACCCTTTTCTATTATTTGACAACAAAATCCGAAATGTAACTATTTCATTTAGGTAAAGTAATATTTTAAAGTATTGACTAAAAAGTGTTATGATTTTTTTTACAGGATGGTGCAGGAAGAATCATACACGCCTTTGTAGTGCTAGACTCATCTCTGACATTCCTTGAATCACGTGATCACGATCTGACGACCATTCTGGAGAATGATGAAAACATCGACATCATTCTCAATATGATTGCGAGGGCAAATATGCCAAAGTAAAGAAAGAGAGAGAGAGATTGGTAAATCTAAGATTTGAATGAATCATTAAATAACGAGGTTTGAAGCTACATAGAGTTTCTAGAAAAGTGAGAGCATCCATGAAAATTGTTAAATATTAAATATAAGTTCCCATTGCACGACATTGTTTTAACGAAGAAATATGTTCCACCTTTATAGTCAATTATGATAGAAAACCGAATCTACCATTGTTTTAAACAGGCCTCTGATGTAATCAAATTTGTACAAAGTTATATCAAACTCTTTAATTAGGGGTTATGTATGATAATGTATGTCTAACTGTAAATATAGAGGAAGTGATATTTTTAGAGAATATATTAGATTTACCATGATGTTATGTTTAATGCCTAAGTCACACTATGCACGTACGACAGGTTACTGACTTCCGACAAGCAAAACAAAGCTGCGACCATCGACAACCAATTGAAAATAATGCATAGAGGGCGATCAGTTGCCGATCGGTTGCGGAATGTTGTACGAAGTTGCACCATCATCAATGATTTTCGTAAACTAATTTGCGACAGCTCAAGGAATTATTGGCGAATTGTTAACAGTTGGTCAGTCATTGATCGGCGATAACAAATAACTCGTCGGAGAACAATGACCGATGTTCTTACGACGGTCGGCAAGCTTAACCTTGGGGCGGAATAATACCGATGCAAACACATAATACACTTCTTGCTTATTGTATTAGTGTGGATGAGGTGAGATTTTATTTTATATTAACAAAATTCTTTAAAAGGCGAATAAGTATGTTGCATTGAAGCCTATTATTATGTTTTGATCAGATAAAGTCAAACCAAACAGAAAAAGAGGATAGAGGAAAAAGGTTAAAAATGGAAGCTAGTGTAGATAACAGGGAGAATGTAGTAGGCAATTGAAAAGGAAAGGAAACGGGGAATATATTCTGTGTGGGGGATAGTGGGAAATCGTTTACACAAACATGACAAATAAGAACAAAAGTAATCTCTTATTATCTATTTTTCAAGTGGCTGCCTTGTTAAAGACATTACTATGACATTTTTTAAAATGACTTTTGTTTTTGGAACATCTATAAAACTAAATCTAGGTTGAATTATGAAGGGGAGGAATTTTTTTTCCCAATATAACAGCCAGTAGCATAATTGAGTAACTTGTATACATTAATAAATCAGACTTTAATTTACTTTTTGGAGTGACATTTGGTATTTTCGCTAGCCTGCTACAGCTTTCAAACAGTTTGTCATATGAAATAGCAAACACATGGGCAAGACTCAGTAAAAGAGATTACTATTCATATTTTTCATATAATTTTTTTTCTCGCTCTTTTCTTCAAATGGAAAATTGCAAAACTCAATTCATAAACTAGCGGTATTAAAAAGCAACAACAACAAATCCAAAGTGTCTACGGTTAAATTCTTTATAATATACTTGTTCGGTGAAAGTTGAGATATTAATCAGCGACTGGTCGTGTATCTTTCGCCAATCAGCTGTCGTTCTTTTCTCAACCAAATAGCGCCTGGAAATAGTCTTCAAGCATTGCAGATCAATTAAGGCGATCAGTCGCCAAGCAATCTCAGAACTCTCGCTTACCTTTGGACAACCAAGAAAAAAATATATCAGTCTGGTCAGTAAAAGGTTTTCCGGACCTCCGGCCGACCAGTCGTCGGGAGTCGACAACCGGTCGTAACTCTAGTGTGACTCGGACTTTAGCTAGCGATGAAGAGTACAGGAATAGCATAATGTTTGATAATTAATACTTCGTCAAGGATTAAAATTTGTTTACATAGCTTTATAAGCACATTGTACAGAAAAGAGTAATCGTTAAGAAGTCTGTTTGTAGGAATGTGTTAATATATCTATATTTAATTGTATTCATAATATTATATTGTCATCAGATTGTCCATTTCCCTCATCCACAGATCTGCTAATTTCAAAAATTTGTTTCGCTTTGGTTAAAGCTACTATGTCCTATTTGCAGGCCAAACAAATGAAAAGTTTAAATTCCAATGGCATTTGAAAGATAGTATTAATTCAGAACTTCCCTTAAAACAGAAGGGCTTGAAATTGTTTTTTTGGTGTGAAAATAATGATCGTTAGTTGTCGAATCGAATTTAGCGATCGCGATCGTTTAAAGTAGATATTCATTGATTTTAAAAACTAACTTAATTTCATTATTGCAAAGTTGAAACTTTGATTCGACAAGGTTATCAAAATTCAATGCTTGGAAACATTCGAATTAATGATTTTTATAAATTATAAAACGCTTAAATACAGCCCCGGCAAAGCACCTGAAGAGCTCTCCGAACACTGCTGATATGTGTGAGATCACAGTATGGACACGATTTGCACAAGCAGACGATGTCCCATGACATCTCACACATTTTCAGTGCCTGTGTTTTCATCTTCTCTTGAGTTCTTTCTCTTACTTCACTACCGTCAGGCTAAATGTATAATCTATTGCCTCACTCTAAACCCCGCGCATGGTTTTAATTTGATGACAAATGCAGCGATACAAAAATAAAGGAATCTGTCGCTTGTAAACAAAATAAGACGCCATTGAATATTCAGCTGCAAACACCGCGGTATGTCCGGCGTTTAAAGAGGGAACAAATGCCGTCCTTAATATCATTCTGGGGGGTTTTCAATTTGAAATTCTGGTTTCTTTGTTTGTTAATTAACCCCTATACTGTGTATTTACAATCAAAAGATTTTAGTTATCGGAATCGGGTCATATCCCCTTTTCAATGGTTTGACATGCCATTACATTTATATACACTAAACTCATTATAATTTGACAAATAATAGCTTCGCAATTATGTTCATTCTTTATAGGATGTCGTCTGCTTGGGCAGTAGTGGTCCATATAGTGACGTCATTAAAACATCGTTATTTTTCCGGCGAATCTCTCGTATATCCCAGCTGCTATGGAGGTGGTTGTATTTGTATTTGTATAAATCACCCGATACTTAGTTGACCTAAAACTTTTACGATGGCCAACTGTTAGCTTACCAGTTTCTAGTGATACATTAAGTTGACATATTTGTGATTTTCTTTGAATTTCACCTTTAATATAATAGTCTGATTTTCAGACCCTTGTACCGAGTGGTCGTACGTTTTATGTTGCGCAAACATTCAATCAGTTTAATTTTGGCCATTACAAGTAGTGGGGTATTGATGTAGACAAATGATTATGTACCTGTTACAGCTCATGTTATGTATGTTATTACCAAAGAAAAATACAAGTCAGTCAGTCACTCAATAGTGTTTGACAGTGAAGTCTAGCAAGTAAATGGGTTTCCTTGCGTAATTTGAGAACTAGGACACTGCCAACGTTTAAATTTCACAGATAGGACATACGTGACAAATTCATTATTCCTGCAAACTTCTTCATTTGATAGTGGCTGCAAAAGGGATACACTGCCTTTAAAGGTATCGTTTAACAATGTTTAACAATGAATAACGTTAGACTTCTCACGCACATTTCTGACGGCACATTACCTATTCTGTGCCGACAGAAAGAATTTGTGAAATATTTTATTTTCTTTTGGAAATTAATGAGTTCGTGTCTGGATACAAAAAGGCATTCAATTTTTGTCTGCACACCTCATATAAGCTGTTGTCGAGTATTGGCAGGGGAAGGGGAAATCAATTATTGATGTTCGATGGACAAAGATAGACCTACTCCCCCACATTAGTAAGAGCCGCTACTGCACGATTCACCTCTAATTGTACCTTCAATAAATTCAAGTGATGCACAAAACTACGCACGCATACTAATGTGTTTCGAATCGATGTTTGTATGTGTATCCGTACAAATCAATGCAACAAATATATCATGCTGTGACCTGTCTAATTATTCACATTCGGTCTTTTACACACTCGCAATACAGTTTCACATTAGGCCATTTTCGTAATGTAATAGCATTTAACGCACAACTCTTTGTTAGTAGTGCCTCGTTACAAATTATTAGATTCACCTGTTACGCCGAATAATTGTATTTCAATACTCAGAATGCGAATCGCATACATTACCTGTTGCTAAGTATGATAATTAAGCCATAATATTTGTCCTACCTAGCAACACATAATGTGTGCGATTCGCCTTCTGACTTTATAGAAATACCACGTCTTTAAAGGTGAATTAAATAGTTTGTAACGAATCACTAAATAAATAAATAAAATTACATTATGAATTAGGCCTATTCATAAAGCTAGGACACTGTAACGCAATACGCGGTCATGACGAAAAGACCATTGGGGTAATTATTATTATTATCCATGGTGAATAACAGAGATAAAAAGGATCTGTCCTAAAACCCGCCAGTGGATTAAAGAAAAACACATCCAAAATTAACGAACTTAAAGATGATCACCCTCTCTACCAAAGAATGAGATGACAGTTGTCTGATTATTTAAAATTGGAATAAAATCGGGGGCTGCAGCTAGACCCCGCCCCTAACCCTCTTGAGTCGTACGTCTATGACCAAGAAGGTAGTTTACATACGAAATAATTATGTCGGGTGGATGTACATGGCACATCGTTCCAATAACCAAAGCGAGAGGATACTATCTCGGTGCAGTCCTCTCGACCTGTTCCATCGGGTTACAGTGTAGTCTCTGTTCGTCCCGTCTATCCACTCATAATTGCCATCTGATGTGGCGTCATGGAACCCTATCCACATGTACGCTGCATCACTCTGAGCAAAAGAGAGACAGATTGAGGGAGGGGGAGGAAGAGAAAGAGAGATGAAGGTTGAGAGAGGGGAGAGAGGGAGAGAGGGGGAGGGAGAGAGGGAGAGGGGTAGCTAGATCGAGAAACGGGAAGGGAGAGAATGAGAGAGAAAGAGAGAGAAAGATTGAGAGAGGGGGAGGGAGAGATGGTGGGAGAGGTGGAGGGAGGGAGGGGGAGGGAGAGATGAAGCGGAGTAGATAGGAAGAGAAAGGGGAAGAGGTAGAATATGAGAGAGAATGAGATAGCAAGAGATAGTGAAGATAGAGATTTACAAAGACAGAGAGAAAGGCAGAGAGAGAGAGAAAGAGTCAGACAGACATAGAGAGAGAGAGAGAGAGAGGGGGTTGAAAGGATAGAGCATTAAGTTTATGAATTCCTCATTACTCTACTAAATGACGTAACTGCCCGATGCAAGTACACAATTTTATTACGTTGCTATTTTTTAAATTGAAGATACTCTTTGCAATGACGAACCTTCGTCATTGCCTTGTTTTCGTTCACATTCTTCTTATTAATATTCTTACTTCTTCTTCCTTCTTCTTGTCGTCCGGAATCCCATTCGTTTTGCACGTAGTGCTTGTTATTCCTAGTTAGGTGCTTTCCTCATGTCCTTTTCCTTTCAAATTTCATAGGCATAGTCTCTAACATCTCATCAAGGTCACTACATTCTTCGATTTCCAAAATCACTCATGCATGACCGTCCAGGCGCCATTTTGTCCGTTTCTGGTCCATTTTAAGGCCTTTATATCTTCCTTCCTATCTCCACTATCCTAGATCCTACAAACTTCTAACAAATTCCTCTAGATAGTCTGAGAGGTGTTCTTTCATCTGCGACACATGACTTGACCTTCAAAATGCCATCTTCACACTCGAAATTCAAATCTAAAACCGACTCCGTCAAAAATCTCTCAAGTTCTTGAAAAATGGACCCCTAAATAATCTAAAACTGCCACAACTTTCTCATATAAATTCTGTTTTGTATTTAAATCTCACAGTATCTTTATCTCATAATTGCACATAGCCATGCCAGATTTCACGCTCCAATGGTTTTGCACAACATAAATAGCGCCCTCTAAAGTTCTGGGAATTGGCTTTCTCTCTGTGGCCGTATCTCCATAATGGCTTGGCAAACCCGTACCCTTTTTTGGATTTAGATACTTGAAGATATGCCCTTTCCAGCCATATACAAAATTATATACCCTATCACTGACCAAATTTGAGAAAATTGCCCTCCAAATTCGCCATTTTCAAGAAAATTGAGAAATAACTTCAACTTGCTCTAAAATGGCGATCTTTATACCTACATCAATGAAACTTGGCAGACACATGTATCCATATACGTGACAACTGTCTGCTAAGTTTAGTAAAATCTAATGCCCTCTTCGCAAAGTTATCGCCAAAAATGATGAACTCACTATGCTTTACGTAATAGCTCGTTTGATGCGTGCAGTACGTTTTGCGCAGATGACAATGGTGTCAAACTGACCGCACTGAAGTGCCCTTTCGAATGATACCAAGTATGGTATATGTTCACGCAGAAAATTGTGAGTAAATCGCATTTGAACAAGGGTCACAATACGAATTCCGCCGAGTTTCCGCCCTATTATAACACGTTTCGGCCATGACGTCATTTTTTTGTGTTAGTATGGGCGGCCGTTCGTGCCAAAGCACGCGTCGTAACATGTTCATCATGTACCAAGTCCTATTGGTTTTGCACGCAGTGCTTGCGAGCCCTTTATAGATCCCTTCCTTTACTCCAATTCCCTTCAAAATTTTTAGGCGTAGTCTCTAGCATTCCTTCAAGGTCACTAAATTCTTCGTTCTCCGGAAACCCTCATGCGTGACCGTCCAGGCACCATTTTTTCCGTTTCGGGCCGTTTTGATGACCTTTCTTTCGCCCTAACTATCTCCACTATCACAGAAGCTACATACTTCTTACATATTGCTCTGGATAGTCCGAGAGTAGCTCCTTCGTTTGACACGTAAAAACATGGCGTCATTGCACGCACATCGTTGTGACACGATTGCATTTCTAGTCTTCTTCTTCTTCTTCTTTTTTTTTTTTTTTTTTTTTTTTTTTTGGGGGGGGGGGGGGTAGGGGGACGGTGGGGTAAGTAGGGGGGAGGGGGGGGGGGGTACTGTCTTGCTTTCTTAATTCATTTTAATAACTTTAGTTATATTTATGAATATTTCAGCCGTTTCTGAACTGAATTTGATCAAGCAAAAATGAATTGTCATTTAAAGTGTATGCTATTTTGAGTCTTTTAAATTTGACACTCAGTTTTTCATTATCTCATACAAAATATTTTGTGTAGCACCCTCTAAACCAAAACTCAATTATCCCTTTAAAGAAAGGGCCTAGGTTAAGATTGTTTAAAGGCTAAGTCCACTCCAAATATAACATGATTTCAATAAATGCAGAAAACAGGAGAAACAGAGCAAAAAAGGTGTGGGGAAAATCGGATCACAAATAAGGAAGTAACGAATTTTGTAAAAAGTATGAAAAACTATGGAGCAATGAAAATCACTACACAAATTGCCAAATTGGTTATTAGTTTGTAACATCATTGCTTCACTATTTATCAATTGCTTCATTTATTTTTATTCTATTATTTCCCTTTTTTATCACCGAGATCTTGATTTCCCCATGCCTTTGCACAGGCTTTATGTTTTGTTTTAGGTTTTATTTCACAAAATCTTTTATGAGCTTTGAAAAATTGATACTATTTTTGGAATACTGTTTATTCATAATTATTAATTTTCAAGTTCAAGTTCAAGTTCAAGTTTGATTTCCACATGTGGTTCATAAAAAACAAGTATACATACATGTTCAGACATATACAAAATACACAATTAACAAACAATAATATTAAGAGAAACAAATAGCGAACAAAATCTAAAGTCCATAAACAAAGAACAACTAAATACATGTAGATATAAACAAATTAAAACAAATGGGGGGGGGGGGGCAACAAAGGCCAGGGGCTTGTCGAGGCTAATCCCCAGAACAATAATAGATATTTCGGATATTTTACAATAAAAACAAACAAAAAACAAAAACAAACAAAAAATCCACAAACAGTAGCGACGTACAGTACATGATAAAACAAAATTAAGTTGGCAAATTAAACAGGCAAACAAAAAAGTTATATTGTACCACTATAAATTTATGATTTTTTTTCATGTAAAATATACAGTTTAAATTTACGTTTAAAATTGTAACTCCTAAACATGTTGTTTGTTTAACTTGTTGTATTAAGCAATCTCCAATACATATTTATATTAAGTCTTCATTAATGATCTTATTCTTAGGTTTGAATATCATGTAACAAGTTTTATCAATATTTACAGCCAATCGATTAGCAGAGAACCACTTAGTAACGTTTTCATTTCTACGTTCAATACATTATTAACTTCTGCTACATCATTACCTGAAATAAAGAGACTTGTGTCATCGGCAAAGATAATTGAGTATAATACATCACTAATAAATTGAAGATCATTTATGAACAATAGAAATAATAGGGGCCCCAAAACGGATCCCTGGGGCACACCAACAGATATATTACATTAATCAGATTTGTGGTTGTCTATAAATGTATATTGTTGACGATCACTGAGATAACTCCGAAACCATTTTAGGGGTGTATCTCTTATACCATAGCGTTCCATTTTGTTTAAAAGTATTTCGTGATTAATGCTGTCGAATGCTTTCGATAAATCTAAAAATGTACCAATAAGAATTTTAGTTAATTCTACAAGAGCCATATATGTCGAATAAACTTTTCTGAATCCAAACCTTTTTTGTATAAAAATCTGATTTTGATCAATATATGAAATAAGTCTCTTATAAACAAGTTTTTCGAAAGTCTTGGAAAAAATAGATAAAAGCGATATTGGTCTATTAATTAGATAATTTGGCTCGATCCCCCTTTTTAAAAACTGGGATAACTTTAGCAATCTTAAGTCTATGAGGAAACACTCCTTGATCCAGAGAGAGATTACAAATATTGCACAATGGTTGTAAAACAAAACAGATAGATTTTTTAAAAACTTTTGTATTAATGTCGTCGTCACCTGGACTTGCATTATCCTTAATTTTTGTTTACAATATCTACAATTTCTGCAAATGTTATGGATTCACAGATCATTGATTGAGAGTAATTTACATTATTCAAAATACTGTTAAAATCTACATTCAAGTTCGGCAAGTTATCAGCAATTTTAGTGCCAACAGTACCAAAATATTCATTGAAACAATTAACAGTTACATTTTTATCATCACTTAATTCACCATTTTACAATATAGTTTTACATTGTTTATTGCCATTAGATTTCTTCAAAACATCATTTATAGCTTTCCAGGTCTTATGGATATTTCCTCTACAACTATTAAATTTATTATTATAATAATCACGTTTACATTTTCGTATTCCAGCGTTTACAAGATTTATATAGCATTTAAATTTAGCTTCCCTATGAGGAGAAGGATAAGTTATAAACCTTTGATACAATTTATATATTTTTTTTGCATTTTTTCTTCAAAAATGCATTAAACCATGGTTTATCACTTTTTTTTTCTTTTTTGCCCAGTTTTTTTCAATGGAAAACATGCATTATAAAGTAAAATATATTGATCAAGAAATGTACTAAATTTATGATCAACATTAATTGATTTATAAACTTCTTCCCAATTTTGATTACATAAAAGTATATAAAATCTTGCAATGGAATCATCGTCAATCTTACGTTTTAATGTTACATAACTTATTATTTCATTCGCATAATCGCAATCAATGATTACAAAAATTGGTAAGTGATCGCTGACATCAGAAACAAGTATACCTGACTAAATAACATTATCAGATTCGTTTGTAAATATATTATCGAGGAGGGTTGCAGAGTGAGGTGTAATTCTGGTTGGTTTTGATATCACAGGTAAAAAAGAGTATGGCGTAAATAAATCAACAAAAGTACTGACAGATGGACTTGGAGAAAGTAGGTCAACATTAAAATCACCAAGAAAGTAACACTCTTTCTTCTCATTCAATATTTTATGCATTATTAGTTCAACACCTTCCAAAAATGTTGATAATGGTTTACTTGGAGGTCTATATACTACAATAATAACAACATTTTTATTATGACAATACATTTCAGCACAAATCGTTTCTACACAATCATTCAATATCTCTAAGTCTTCTCGTCTTTTAAATTTTAAATCATTGTTGAGATAAATACCTACTCCTCCACCACACTTGTGTTGACGGTTGTTTGTAATACAAATATAATTTGGCAATCCTAAAAGGGGTGTTTCTGTATTGGTTAACCATGTGTCTGTTAATCCAATGAGTGAAAATGTATGTGTAAAACATTTCAAAAACTTACTCATATTTTCGAAATTTCTCTTCAAACTTCTACAATTAAAATGTGCGATAGAAAAAACCATTTCCGTCACAAGAATTAACATAATCATCAAATTCATTAGGTAAACAAATATTTAGATTCAAACTGTAAATATCCCAGAGAAGTATTATTCCTTGTATTATTCAGTTAACGATATAAGGATACAGATATTTTGGCACATATGTATAAGTTTGATACTTTTGGTAATTATTTGCCTGTTAAGGCCCGGTCACACAGGGAGGACGCATGGGGAATGCACGGCCAGCGCATGGGAAATTTGCAAATTGGGCCAGTGCGTTGGGCCAGTGCGCTGGACCAACGCTGGACCAGCGCTATGCATGCGTCGTCATTCGCTGTGTGCGTCGGGATTTTTTGAGCATGCTCAAAAACGTGCGCCGAGCTCGACGCATGAATGTACACGCCAAAGGCACGCCAGGCGTGCGTTGAGCGCGCTAGACCAGCGCCAGACATACGCGGAGCACACGCCCTGTATACGCACAGCGCGCTAGCTACACGCTGTGCATTTTGTGTCATCTCGCTAGCTTTTCCAAAATCATGACAAAAGTTAGGCACACGGCCTTTTCCGATTTCCAATGCGCTGGCCGTGCGTCGTAGAACGCGGTGCATGCGTGGGCCATTCGTCCAGCGCGCTAGCAACACGCTGTGCATTCGTGGAAGTTGTTATCATGTGCGCTCTGGGTACGGTCTGTATGCGCACTGTATGCGCCCTGTATGCGCTCAGCGCGCTAGCAACATGCTATGCATTTGGTGTCAGCTACGACAAAAGTTGGGCGCACGACAACGCACTGGCCATTTTCAAAGTTTTTCATGTTATTAAAAATTCATAACTTTCTTATTGGTTATCCGATTTTGCTCAAACTTTTTGTGATTGCTTTGTCAGATTTTCTGCTTGTATTGAAAGTAAGTTATTATTAGAGTGGACTTGCCCTTTCAGATGGCTTAGGTCAAAAATTAAAAACTAACGAATACCTAAAGATTTTCGTTATGTTGCTGTTGGATTCTATCAAACGTTTAAATCAATTAATGGAGGAAAGAATGTTAAATGGAATAATCGTACCTGTTTCCTGTACGTAGTTTGGAAAAGTGTGTTCACGAAGTCGTTTTTTTGTCGAGAATGAATAGAAATAAGATGACCTAAACTGTCTATGACTAAGTCTCCGTCGTCGAGAGAGGGCACTGAATGACTACGGCAAAACATCTTGTTGTAGGCAAATTATCTGGTCAAAGAAACCAGCCCAAAATATAACGAAGAACGGATTTAAGAATATGAAAATCGGGGCACATGTCGGATGAAACATCAGTTTCTCTAACTAGCAAAACTAACAATATAAAAGTTTATCATATATTAAGGTGATTTTACCTCTTCCATTTAAGAGGGCGTAATTAAGAGGCACAATATTAAGGGCAACTAAACTATTTTAACAATGACTAAGGTCCATGGGCGGATCGAACTTTTTGCTAAGGGGGGGGGGGGGGGTTAACGAAAATAATGACGATGCAGATTTTTTGGGGGTTGTAGTTTATTTGAACCCCGTAAGTGATGCATTTCAGGCATCTTATAACATAATGGACACCATAAAAAGCAGTGCATGATAACGTTTTTTTTAAATCAAGTAACAGTTTAAATAGTTTGACCTAATGACGATACAAGGCATCGTTCACGAGCCGCGTAGCGGCGAGGCGATTTTTTGGGCCTATATATACAGTTCGATACTGTGCCCTCCCTATAACCCAGGTAATAAAGAGAATCAATGCGTTGCTCTTGCAACTTTGTAATCTAGATGACAGATTAGTAGTTACTGAGGTAGTAGTTCAGTCTACTAAAAAAACAATTGTTATGTTATAATCGAGGGTGTTCAAATACGTCCAGTTTCTCTTTAAAGCTCTTTTTCCTTTTAAATATAGTAGGCCTTTGACCAAATGAAAAAAAAGACCAGTTATGGTCATGCGATTGCATTGTGAAAGAAACGTTGTGGAATCGATCAGAAAAGGTTGATCATCTAGCATATAAGTATTGGTGTGTACTGCAAGGTTCTGGAATCATCAAAATGATAAGAAATTTGGCCCAGTCTTCGTAAAGTTACAAGCACTGTACATAGAAAGATGTTCTTGGGACTATGCACACGTGCGCGACACGTGCGTTTATCTCTCACACACCAATAGATAAACTACTTTGCCAAATATATCCATTAGTAGGCGGTTTTCCGGCAATTCTTGTATCACCATGTATTAGTCAAAACATATTCTTTCACATGATTGGTAATAAGAGCTTCCATTTCATTTTTTTAGAAATTTGGGCGTTTTGAATACTGGTCTTTACCTTTAACTAAAAAACAAGCTTCATGTATGTGTTGGTGATTAATTGGTCCTCTTTATCTCAAGGCTCTTTCAAAAACTATGATCGGTCTTCATTCATTTTTCATGCATGCATGAAGCATTCCACCGATCCCCCACCCCAAAAAATAAAAAATCGGTATGTCAGTGCGAAAAATAATAAATTGATTAATACATTAATAATTTAACATTAAAAAACAATAGATATGCCTACATAGATGCGCATGCACACGTTTAATAATTTATATTTTCATTATTTATGCGATTGGAAAAGGTGAAGTCTGGATGAAGACAACCCAACAGACCATTGTTCTAGCAGGGCGCAAACATTACTCAATCCTACAGTTCGATACTATGTCATCACTATAACCCAGGTAAAAAATAGTGACAGTATATTAATGTTGCAACTTTGTAACATAGATTACAGATTATATGCTCTGGTCTAGTATTACTGCGCTACTTCGGATAAAATGTTTCAGTATATTACTGTGACTGTTTTGGTATCGGGTAATTGGAAGCCATATCGGTAAATTAAAAATAGAATAGTCGATCGCGTTTTCATTTACAACATAGCAACGCATGAACCTGTTTGGTAAAATCGACACGAACTCTGACGTATACAGTGCATGCGCAAACCATATATGAGTAAGAGGGATGGTATTTAAGTATTTTGTTTTATTCACAAATCATCTAATGGAATAGTGCACCAACGTTGGTCGCGAAGTTACAAATATATTCATTTAATTAATTCTAAGCATTTCAGAATGCATGACACACAGAAGGTTTTCTGAGAATCAACTCATCGTGTGTTTACGTGCACTGGTTATCAAGATGTTACCCCGTCATCCAATACTCGTCTATTTCCTCATATCTGCATTCTCCTCTTATGTTGCTTTCTGCAATACAAGTGAGTATCATTCTTCTGTTTGTAAAAGAAACATTCAAATCAGTTTTATAGCCTGGGTATGAATGTTTGTATCCTTCTGAATAAAAACCTGGAATGGCCAGTTAACCGTTCTACATTTTAAGATTAAGATATGCCTGAGGCGTGGATGGTAGTGGTGTGTAGAAGACTTGTTTTTTCTTATAATTCTCGAGGTTGATTTATATTTATGTTTATTTTTCATCTTTCTAGTTCAAGATTTCAATAATCAATGGACATTGTACTTTTGAAATCTGTAACTGAATTTGAAAATATATTATTTGGGAAGGGGGGGGGGTAACTCTAGAAGCATGCCTCCAGTCGTCGTGTTTAGTTACCTTAGGCATGATTAATACCGTCGCCAATCCTTTTTTTTTTATAATGAATAATCTAAAGTTTTAAACGGACGACTTTAAAAGGGATAAACAAAACATCATACACATTATTACCGATGTATTCGTAACACAAATTTATCATTATATCATTATTTCCACACTTTTCACAAAGTTAGCTAAATATACAAATAACCACCAATATAAAAACAAACAACGTTTATGTTTGTTTTTTTTATTTATACAAAATTAAATTTCTAGTTACGTTATTGTAAATACATAGTCTTGTTTGTTATTCTATTGAATAATGGTAATAGTAATAACAATAGTAATGATGATGATGATAATAATAATAATAATAACAATAATAACTAGACTTTAATCCGTCACTTAGACGAATTAGGTGATACGTATGATAATGGTTTACATAACGAATAATGTATTACACGATATATTATGTTATAAAATGCTTCTCGCAATATGATCTATCTATATGTCAAGTTTAAATTGTGTCCCCTTAATCATCATGGATCTCGGGAAGATAGATTGAAACAATAAATGACCGTTGACCCTGTACAGTAACCAGTTGCACCTTTGACTCTAATTTACATCATGAAGAACACATTTTTACGATTTTATCTTATTCAAAGAAATGAAAATGTAATTGATAAATGATTATCATCATTATGATAATGATGATCATGATGATAATGATCATGATCATGAGCGTGATCCCGATATCTAATTGAAAAAATAAGGAATGATTTAGATAACATATAGTCTCAGCTACAACATACTAAAAAATCAACAAAATCCAAGCAGAAATACCAGCGATATTGCTCAAAACACAGAAATGTACAATCCAGATTTGAGAAAAAGTCATCTCCCATAGGGATTAAACGCAAAAAGTAATGGATTTAGTGAAAATGGGTAATAATAAAGTAAATAGAGTTGTTTATTACATTATTTGCGACTCTACGTGTTTTAATAATCAAAGGAGATGGTACAGTGAAAGGTCAAAAAAAAAAAGTGAGGACAAATATTGTCGGAGACACCCAGACTCGAACCATGGATCTCGAGGATGGAAGTCAAGTGCGTTACCGATATACCCAAACATTTCCCATATCGATTACACGTTAACGGGAATTGGATTCTCAAATCCTAATTTACAAGTGAAATATGAGCATGATTCCGGCATCTTATTGAAAAATAAAAGACACATTGGTGATAGCTTATCGTCTCAGCTACAACATATTCGAAGCTCAGCGTAAACAAAGCTAAAACAACGGAGATATTGCTCGCGAAAGACAAGAATGTAGAATCCACTTTTGAGAAAAAGTCATGTCCCTTAGAGAATGCACGCAAAATGTAAAAAATTGACATGCCTCCTTAAATTGCAAGATTACGCCATGATGCCTTTGTCAAAAAGAAAAATTGTCTCAGCTAGAACATATCAAAATTTGAAACAAAATCAATCATTATTTACAGAGATACAATCAGTTTTCCAAAAATATGCTTACGTCATAATGTGCAAATTAAAATTTTGAGTTCGGAGGCCATTATGATGACGTCATGATTTAATTGAGGGTCAAATGAGACATGAAATCATATTTCCATTTCAAAATCTATCCACATATTAAAAAATATTGGGAGTTTCTATCTATTCTGAAGAGTTACAATGATTTTCGTATAGGCATGTTTTTGCTCATGTATTGTGGATAAAGATAACGCAGATCCGCGCGTGCTGTCAACTTTGACGAACGGTTTTTGCGTTATTAAAAGGTGAACAAGTTATCAAAATGCTTGGAAAAATATGCCAAATTTGATGACAGAGAAAATTTGGCGATTCTATTTTGCAAAATGCCAGTACGCGCGAAAACCCGCGCGCATGCGCGTGTGCGAGTTTTTTTTCGCGAAATGCTTATAATGGCCTGAAACGTATGCAAAAAAAAATTAGGATGATTTGGAGCATTTTAAATTTTTACGCGCGCGTTAACGCGCGGACGAACGCGTACGCGCGCGTTTGCACACGTTTATTGACCTGAAATTGACCGGACGGATATTGATCTTAATCATGATAAATATGAATGAAAAATTACTTTCCGTTATGAAGATATGGTCATAAGTTGATTTTTACAAAATAGCGCCTGGATGACGTCATGATTAGTTTGACCATTTGAAAAGTCACGCAGTTCTAAGTTAAAATAAGATCTATCATCATTGCAAGTTTCATGATAATGGCTTTATTCAGTCTTGAGATATCCTGCGAACAAATTCGAGGAAGAATAATAAACTAGACATATAATACTTGTTTGGAACAAGTATAGGTGGGCTGGTCAACTAACATTTGAAAACAAAATAGAGCAAAATAAAGCGGAATACTGCTTAAAGAGTCTTACAAAACACTATCATGTAGATTCATTACGTGAACGAAATTCACCTTCTATAGTCTAACACGCAAATTATGAAATTTCTGACATGAGACCTTTAATCGAAATTTTTACTCTGATGACGTGATCAAAGTGAAAAATATTTTGTATTAAACTTGTAGAGAATTATCTTAGCTACACCATATCGAAATTTTGAAGAAAATCGATCAATATATACAGAGATACAATCAATTTTCCAAAAATCTGCTGACGTCATAATATGCAAATTCGTATTTTGAGTTCCAAGGCCATTAAGATGATGTCACGATACACTTAATGGCCAAATGAGACATGAAATCATATCTCCGACTCATACTCTTTTCAAATAAGAAAACACAATGTGGGTCCAGGTGCATCCCAAAGAGCTATAATGGATTTTGTATAGGCATGTTTTTGCCCATGTATGTTATGTATTACAAGAGCTCGCGCGCACTGACATTTATGTTAAGCGGACGCTCATTCCGTTATTAATAATCATAAAGAGATAAACATGGTATTAATTTGTTTGTAAAAATATGTGAAATATCATGAAAGAAAAAAATGGCGATTCTATGTTGTGTTATGGTGTTACGCGCGAAAACGCGCACGCATGCGCGTGTGCGCGATTTTGTATAAAAAGCTTAAAATGACCTGAAATGTATGCAAAATAAATTTGAGACGATTTTAAGCATTTAAAAATTTTGCGCGCGCACCGACGCGCAGACGTATGCGCACGAGCGCGTTTTTTTACCTGAAATTGACCGGACTGATATTGACCTTGATCATGATAAATATGAATGAGAAATACTTTTTGGTTATGAAGATATGATAATGAGTTGATTTTCAGAAAATTTCACAAAATGGCGCCTAGATGACGTCATCAGTCAAGGTCAAGGTTGAAAACGTTAACGTGTTTTGTCCATATGCCTCTTCATAAGTGTGCCAAATTTCAAGTTATTTGATTGATCCATTTTCAAGTTATCTTGATAACAAAAAAGTGGCAAGAATTAAGAAAAATAAATAATAAACTAGACATATAATACTTGTTTGGAACAAGTATAGGTGGGCTGGTCAACTAACATTTGAGACAAAATAGAGCAAAAGTAAGCGACATACTGCTTACAAATTCTTAAAAAACAATATCATGTAGATTCATAACGTGAACTAAATTCACCTTCTATAGGCATAACACGCAAATTATGTAGTTTTTGACATGAGGCCTTTAATCAAAATTTTTACTATGATGACGTCATCAAAATGAAAAATGGTTATTACTGCGCTTGTAGAGAATTGTCTTAGCTACAACATATCGAAATTTTGAAGAAAATTGATCAATATTTACAGAGATACAATCAATTTTATATAAATATGCTGACGTCATAATATGCAAATTCGTATTTTGAGTTCCAAGGCCATTGTGATGATGTCACGATACACTTAATGGCCAAATGAGACATGGAATCATATTTCCAACTCATACTCTATCTAAATATGAAAAGAAATTGAGGATCTCGGTGCATTCTAAAGAGCTATAACGGATTTTGTATAGGCATGTTTTTGCCCATATATGCTATGTATTAAAAGACCTCGCGCGCACTGACATTTATCTTGAATTTACGCTCATCTTGTTAATAATGGTCATAAAGAGATAAACATGGAATCAAATTCCTTGAAAAACTATGAGAAATATCATGAAAGAAAAAAAAATGGCGATTCTATGTTTTTTAATGGTGTTACGCGCGAAAACGCGCGCGCATGCTCGTACGCGCGATTTTTTATAAAATGCTTAAAATGACCTGAAACGTATGCAAAATAAATTTGAGACGATTTTGAGCATTTAAAAATTTTGCGCTCGCATTGACGCGCGGATGTACGCGCACGCGCGCGTTTTTTGACCTGAAATTGACCGGACTGATATTGACCTTGATCATGATAAATATGAATGAGAAATAACTTACCGTTATGAAAATATGATCATAAGTAAATTTTTAGAAAATTTCACAAAATGGCGCCTAGATGACGTCATCAGTCAAGGTCAAGGTTGAAAACCTTACTTTGTTTTGTCCATATGGCTATACATATGTGTGCTAAATATAAAATCATTTGATCGAGCCATTTTCAACTAATCTTGCTAACAAAAAAGTGGGTCGAAATAAGAAAAATAAATAAATAAACTAGACATATAATACTTGTTTGGAACAAGTATAGGTGGGCTGGTCAACTAAAATTTGAGACAAAATAGAGCAAAAATAAGCGACATACTGCTTACAAATTCTTAAAAAACAATATCATGTAGATTCATAACGTGAACTAAATTCACCTTCTATAGGCATAACATGCAAATTATGAAGTTTTTGACATGAGGCCTTTAATCAAAATTTTTACTATGATGACGTCATCAAAATGAAAAATGGTTATTACTACGCTTGTAGAGAATTGTCTTAGCTACAACATATCGAAATTTTGAAGAAAATTGATCAATATTTACAGAGATACAATCAATTTTACATAAATATGCTGACGTCATAATATGCAAATTCGTATTTTGAGTTCCAAGGCCATTGTGATGATGTCACGATACACTTAATGGCCAAATGAGACATGGAATCATATTTCCGACTCATACTCTATCTAAATATGAAAAAAATTGAGGATCCCGGTGCATTCCAAAGAGCTATAACGGATTTTGTATAGGCATGTTTTTGCCCATATATGCTATGTATTAAAAGAGCTCGCGCGCACTGACATTTATCTTGAATTTACGCTCATCTTGTTAATAATGGTCATAAAGAGATAAAAATGGTATCAAATTCCTTGAAAAAATATGAGAAATATCATGAAAGAAAAAAAAATGGCGATTCTATGTTTTGTAATGGTGTTACGCGCGAAAACGCGCGCGCATGCATGTGTGCGCGATTTTTTATAAAATGCTGAAAATGACCTGAAACGTATGCAAAACAAATTTAAGACGATTTTGAGCATTTTGAAATTTTGTGCGCGCACTGACGCGCGGACGTACGCGCATGCGCGCGTTTTTTGACTTAAAATTGACCGGACTGATATTGACCTTGATCATGATAAATATGAATGAGAACTCACTTTGGGTTATGAAGATATGATCATGAGTTAATTTTCAGAAAATTTCACAAAATGGCGCCTAGATGACGTCATCAGTCAAGGTCAAGGTTGAAAACCTTACCGTGCTTTGTCCATATGCCTATACATATGTGTGAGAAATTTCAATTTATTTAATTCAGCCATTTTTAAGTTATCTTGCTAACAAAAAAGTGGTAAGAATTAAGAAAAATAAATAATAAAGAAATAAATAAAGGCGATTTTAACAAAAATATAAGGTGGTCTGTATTAGATACAGCCCACCTGATAAATAAATAAAGACGATTTTAACAAAAATATAAGGTGGTCTGTATTAGATACAGCCCACCTGACTAGACATAATACTTGTTTGGAACAAGTATAGGTGGGCTGGTCAACTTAAATTTGAAAACAAAATAGAGCAAAATTAAGCGAGATACTGCTTGAAAATTCTTAAAAAACACTATCATGTAGATTCATTACGTGAACGAAATTCACCTTCTATAGTCATAACACGCAAATTATGAAATTTCTGACACGAGGCCTTTAATCAAAATTTTCACTCTGATGACGTCATCAAAATGAAAAATGGTTAGTATTGCGCTTGTAGAGAATTATCTTAGCTACAACATATTGAAATTTTGAAGAAAATTGATCAATATTTACAGATATACAATCAATTTTACATAAATATGCTGACGTCATAATATGCAAATACGTATTTTGAGTTCCAAGGCCATTGTGATGATGTCACGATACACTTAATGGCCAAATGAGACATATAATCATATTTTCGACTCATACTCTATCTAAATATGAAAAAAAATTGAGGATCCCGGTGCATTCCAAAGAGCTATAACGGATTTTGTATAGGCATGTTTTTGCCCATATATGCTATGTATTAAAAGAGCTCGCGCGCACTGACATTTATCTTGAATTGACGCTCATCTTGTTAATAATGGTCATAAAGAGATAAACATGGTATCAAATTCCTTGAAAAAATATGAGAATTATCATGAAAGAAAAAAAAATGGCGATTCTATGTTTTGTAATGGTGTTACGCGCGAAAACGCGCGCGCATGCTCGTACGCGCGATTTTTTATAAAATGCTTAAAATGACCTGAAACGTATGCAAAATAAATTTGAGACGATTTTGAGCATTTTTTTTTTTTGCGCGCGCACTGACGCGCGGACGTACGCGCACGCGCGCGTTTTTTGACCTGAAATTGACTGGACTGATATTGACCTTGATCATAATAAATATGAATGAGAAATACCTTTTGGTTATGAAGATATGATCATGAGTTTATTTTCAGAAAATTTCACAAAATGGCGCCTAGATGACGTCATCAGTCAAGGTCAAGGTTGAAAACCTTACTGTGTTTTCTCCATATGCCTATACATATGTATGCCAAATTTCAAAGCATTTGATTGAACAATTTCAAAGTTATTTTGCTAACAAAAAGTGGGTCGAAATAAGAAAAAAATAAAATAAATAATAAACTAGACATATAATACTTGTTTGGAACAAGTATAGGTGGGCTGGTCAACTAACATTTGAGACAAAATAGAGCAAAAATAAGCGACATACTGCTTACAAATTCTTAAAAGACAATATCATGTAGATTCATAACGTGAACTAAATTCACCTTCTATAGGCATAACACGCAAATTATGAAGTTTTTGACATGAGGCCTTTAATCAAAATTTTCACTATGATGACGTCACCAAAATGAAAAATGGTTATAACTGTTCTTGTAGAGAATTGTCTTAGCTACAACATATCGAAATTTTGAAGAAAATTGATCAATATTTACAGAGATACATTCAATTTTACATAAATATGCTGACGTCATAATATGCAAATTCGAATTTTGAGTTCCAAGGCCATTGTGATGATGTCACGATACACTTAATGGCCAAATGAGACATGAAATCATATCTCCAACTCATACTCTATCTAAATATGAAAACAAATTGAAGGTCACGGTTCATTCCAAAGAGCTATAACGGATTTTGTATAGGCATGTTTTTGCCCATATATGCTATGTATTAAAAGACCTCGCGCGCACTGAAATTTATCTTGAATTTACGCTCATCTTGTTAATAATGGTCATAAAGAGATAAACATGGAATCAAATTCCTTGAAAAAATATGAGAAATATCATGAGAGAAAAAAAAATGGCGATTCTATGTTTTTTAATGGTGTTACGCGCGAAAACGCGCGCGCATGCTCGTACGCGCGATTTTTTATAAAATGCTTAAAATGACCTGAAACGTATGCAAAATAAATTTGAGACGATTTTGAGCATTTAAACATTTTGCGCGCGCATTGACGCGCGGACGTACGCGCACTCGCGCGCTTTTTAACATGAAATTGACCGGACTGATATTGACCTTGATCATGATAAATATGAATGAGAAATAACTTACCGTTATGAAAATATGATCATGAGTAAATTTTCAGAAAATTTCACAAAATGGCGCCTAGATGACGTCATCAGTCAAGGTCAAGGTTTAAAACCTTACCGTGTTTTCTCCATATGCCTATACATATGTGTGCCAAATTTCAAGTTATTTGATTTAGCCATTTTCAAGTTATTTTGCTAACAAAAAGTGGGTCGAAATAAGAAAAACTAGACATATAATACTTGTTTGGAACAAGTATAGGTGGGCTGGTCAACTAAAATTTGAGACAAAATAGAGCAAAAATAAGCGACATACTGCTTACAAATTCTTAAAAAACAATATCATGTAGATTCATAACGTGAACTAAATTCACCTTCTATAGGCATAACACGCAAATTATGAAGTTTTTGACATGAGGCATTTAATCAAAATTTTTACTATGATGACGTCATCAAAATGAAAAATAGTTAATACTGCGCTTGTAGAGAATTGTCTTAGCTACAACATATCGAAATTTTGAAGAAAATTGATCAATATTTACAGAGATACAATCAATTTTACATAAATATGCTGACGTCATAATATGCAAATTCGTATTTTGAGTTCCAAGGCCATTGTGATGATGTCACGACACACTTAATGGCCAAATGAGACATGGAATCATATTTCCGACTCATACTCTATCTAAATATGAAAAAAAATTGAGGATCCCGGTGCATTCCAAAGGGCTATAACGGATTTTGTATAGGCATGTTTTTGCCCATATATGCTATGTATTAAATGAGCTCGCGCGCACTGACATTTATCTTGAATTTACGCTCATCTTGTTAATAATGGTCATAAAGAGATAAACATGGTATCAAATTCCTTGAAAAAATATGAGAAATATCATGAAAGAAAAAAAAATGGCGATTCTATGTTTTGTAATGGTGTTACGCGCGAAAACGCGCGCGCATGCTCGTACGCGCGATTTTTTATAAAATGCTTAAAATGACCTGAAATGTATGCAAAATAAATTTGAGACGATTTTGAGCATTTTAAAATTTTGCGCGCGCACTGACGCGCGGACGTACGCGCATGCGCGCGTTTTTTTACCTGAAATTGACCGGACTGATATTGACCTTGATCATGATAAATATGAATGAGAAATAACCTTTGGTTATAAAGATATGATCAAGAGTTTATTTTCAGAAAATTTCACAAAATGGCGCCTAGATGACGTCATCAGTCAAGGTCAAGGTTCAAAACCTTACCTTGCTTTGTTCATATGCCTATACATATGTGTGCCAAATTTCAAGTTATTTGATTGAGCCATTGTCAAGTTATCTTGCTAACAAAAAAGTGGTTCAAAATAAGAAAAATAAAGAATAAAGAATAATAAAGGCAATTTTAACAAAAATATAAGGTGGTCTGTATTAGATACAGCCCACCTGATAATAATAAAGGCGATTTTAACAAAAATATAAGGTGGTCTGTATTAGATACAGCCCACCTGATAATAAATAATAATAAAGGCAATTTTAACAAAATTATAAGGTGGTCTGTATTAGATACAGCCCACCTGACTAGACATAATACTTGTTTGGAACAAGTATAGGTGGGCTGGACAACTCAAATTTGAGACAAAATAGAGCAAAAATGAGCGAGATACTGCTAAAAAACAATGTCATTGATGTAATGATGTAAACTAAATTCACCTTCCATAGGCATAACACGCAACGTAAGAAATTTCTGATATGTGCCCTTTAATCGTAATTTTCACTATGATGACGTAATCAAAATTCAAAATAGTGTTAACTGAGCTTGTAGAGAATTGTCGTAGCTACAACATATCGAAATTTGGAAGAAAATCGATCAATATTTACAGAGATACAATCAATTTCCCATAAATATGCTGACGTCATAATATGCAAATTCGTATTTTTAGTTCCAAGGTCATTATGATGATGTCACGATACACTTAATGGCCAAATGAGACATGGAATCATATTTCCGACTCATACTTTATCTAAATATGAGAAAACATTGAAGGTCACGGTTCATTCCAAAGAGCTATAATGGATTTTGTATAGGCATGTTTTTGCCCATATATGCTATGTAATAAAAGAGCTCGCGCGCACGGACATTTATCTTGAATGGACGCTCATCTTGTTATTAATGGTCATAAGGAGATAAACATGGTATCAAATTCCTCGAAAAAATATGAGAAATATCATGAAAGAAAAAAAAATGGCGATTCTATGTTGTGTAATGGTGTTACGCGCAAAAACGCGCGCGCATGCTCATACGCGCGATTTTTTATAAAATGCTTAAAATGACCTGAAACGTATGCAAAATAAATTTGAGACGATTTTGAGCATTTAAAAATTTTGCGCGCGCATTGACGCACGGACGTACGCGCACGCGCGCGTTTTTTGACCTGAAATTGACTGGACTGATATTGACCTTGATCATAATAAATATGAATGAGAAATACCTTTTGGTTATGAAGATATGGTCATGAGTTTTTTTTCAGAAAATTTCACAAAATGGCGCCTAGATGACGTCATCAGTCAAGGTCAAGGTTGAAAACCTTACTGTGTTTTGTCCATATGCCTATACATATGTGTGCCAAATTTCAAAGCATTTGATTGAATAATTTCAAAGATATCTTGCTAACAAAAAGTGGGTCGAAATAAGAAAAATAAATAATAAAGGCGATTTTAACAAAAATATAAGGTGGTCTGTATTAGATACAGCCCACCTGATAATAAATAATAAAGGCGATTTTAACAAAAATATAAGGTGGTCTGTATTAGATACAGCCCACCTGATAAATAAATAAATAATAAAGGCGATTTTAACAAAAATATAAGGTGGTCTGTATTAGATACAGCCCACCTGAAAAACATCTGCAATATAAAAAAAAAGAACAACAGAATTCATAGAATATAACAATTAATGAGAACAATTAATCATATGCCGAATCAAACAGATACGTTTTAAGGTTAACTTTTAAACATTTAAATTGATCTGCTAGTACGAATGTCTAGAGGAAAAGCATTCTACAGCGAAGGCCCTGCATGAGCAAAGGTTTTCTACCCCACTTGGTATTGAGCTTAGGAACAACACGTACTCCGAAGTTTTGAGAACGTAAAGGTCTAGACGGTATCTAGTGATTTATCAAAGTAGATTTGTTCTGTGTATCAGAGCACGCAATTAAATAAAAGCAAAATAATATTGAAAACAATGCATTTAGTCTTGGGCAACCAAAATAGTGGTTTGTGAATTAGCGTGATATGACTTTGTTTGTTGCAGAGGGTCACTCTACGAGCAGCGGCATTTTAAAGTTTTGTAACCGTACTAGCTGATATTAATTGATTAATTAATTAATTGTATCAACTGCCAAAACAAAATGCTGTATGTGGTCCAAGGGAAAATATGAATAATGCATGTACACTGTCGCTCATAACGTTGGAATATTTTTTTCTTATCCCAAATTATGGAATTATTTTGACAATGATTTATTTCTAATAGATCTAGATAATAGTATACATTCTAAGATTTTATTGAATAATAATTTGCCAGTGTTTGTTTTGCGTGACGGCTAAAGCATGCGTATGCTAATATGCTTATCAACTAGGGGACCTACGCTCTTCAGCCATACATAACAGTAATGAGGATTAATGCCCCACAAAAGGGCACTAATATAGCACATCGACACGGTTTTGATCCTGGGGCCTCACAGCTACGAGGCCATTGCTGTGCTACTGAACCATGACTGTACGCAGCGGGGGCTAGGTTAGGGGGCAGTTCCCACAAATAAAAACAAAACAACGAAAATGCAATAAATTATCAATAATTAATTTCATTTTACCCCGGTCCCAACATAAAAAAATCCTCTGTACGGACATACATTATGGCTCAAGGCTTGGGCACACAGAAGATTTTGTGTAAGTAGTTAATTAGGCGACAAGAAAAAAAAAGGATATGAACAATTACATGAAGAAATTGTTCGTGGTGTAATTCTTAGAACTAAAGCTAAATGGGTTTTAGAAGGTGAACGTTATACCAAATATTTTTTTAATTTAGAAATAACGAATTTTCAGAAAAAATGTTTTTCCCGGCTTCAAACGGCATATGGACTAATTTCAGATTTCAAAGATATTCTGGAGGAAGAAAGGTTGTTTTACCTTAATTTATATGCATCTAGTGATAAACAAGATTTTTCTCGTGAATTCATTAAGAAAGTTAATTTACCTAATCTGGACATCAAAGACGACGATTTTTCTTTAGGTGATCTAATTTCAGAGAAAGAGTGCTATGAAACTATTACAACTTTTAAAAATGATAAGTCACCGGTATCACATGGACAACCCATATATTTTTATAAATCATTCTGGTATGATATAAAAGACTTGTTATGTTCCGTTTATAATTCCTCTTTGCTTGGTAACATTCTTCCTCTATCTTTGCGAAGAAGTATTATAATTACTTTGTTGCCCAAAAAAGGTAGAGATTTATTACTTCTCAAAACTTGGCGACCAATATCACTTCTTAAAGGTACTATGTCCCTTTTGCAGCCAACCTCAAATTCTTTAGAACTTTGCAGGAATTATGAATATGTCATGTATGTCCTATCTGTGAAATTAAAACGTTAGCAGTGTCCTCATATTCAAATTATGCAAGGAAACCCGTTTACTTGCTAGACTTCACTGTCAGACACTATTGAGTGACTGACTGCTTTTTTCTTTTCTTTGGTAATATCATACATGAAAAGAGTTGTAAAGGGTACATGAGCATTTGTCTACATCAATAACCCACTTCTTGTGATGGCCAAGATTAAACTGATTGAATCTTTGCGCAGCATGAAACGTATGACCATTCGGTACAATTGTCTGAAAATCAAGACTATTACTTTTGGGCTCTATAGCCCTAAAGTCGATTTGACAACTAATAGTCATTATTTTCCCATTTGAAGACATTTTCAAGCCCCACCTTTTTTAGGGAAGTTCTAAACAAGTATTATCTTTCAAATGCAGTTGGAATTTAACTTTTTCTAATTTTTTTGGCCTGCAAATGGGACATACTACCTTTAACAGAGATTATAAGATTTTAGCAAAAATTCTCTCACTGCAAATGAAAAAGGTTTTAGGGCTTTTGATAAGTAATGACCAATATGGTCTTATTAAAGAACGTTTGCCTGAGAGAATATACGATTAATAATTTATATACAAAACATTTGTAAAATAGAAAATATTGACGGTTTAGCTTTGAGTATTGACTTTGAAAAAGCTTTTGATATGATTGACTGGCATTTTATGTATGATGCTCTTCGTGTATTTGGATTTGACCAGTATTTTTTTATTTGGGTGAAATTACTGTATACAGATATATATATACAAGGACGAGTTATTAACAATGGGTTCGCGTCAGATTCATTTGAGATAAAGCGTGGTGTGAGACAGGGATGTCTTTTGACTCCATATCTTTTTATTATTGCAGTTGAAGTACTTGGCTGTTTCGTGAGACAAAATAAAGATATTCGTGGGTTAAAGGTATTAAATTAGGAGGTAAAGATTAGTCAATATGCAGATGACACGGTTATTTTTCTTGAACCTGATGAATCGAATATTCGTAGATGCGTTTAAGTCTTTAATGATTTCAGAGAAGCTTCTGGTTTGAAGATTAATTTTGATAAATGTAATATGATTAGACTAGGAATTAGTCAAATAACTGTGCCCATGTGTCAAAACATTCCATTTATTTGGCCTTCAGATTATTTTACATACTTAGGTATTAAAATTCCTCTGAATGGTAACTTGAGTTTTTATGATCTTAATTTCAAATCAAAATTTGAGGAAATTAAGACATCGTTGAATATATGGAATCGTAGGTCTTTAAACCTTCTATTGAAAGGTGACCATTATTAAGTCTCTAGTTAAACCAAAATTGATTTATTTACTTTGTACTCGTCCTGACCCCCCTCTATCATTCTTTTCAAAACTTCAGAGAGTACTCTTTAAATTTGTATGCAGTAATAAGGACCTAATTAGACGCTCTTTGCTTTACAATGAATATACAGAAGAAGGATTTAAAATGCCCCATCTATTAAATGTTAACCGTGCAATGAAAGTTACTTGGATAAAGAGATACTTTGATGAAGGAAACAAAAGTAAATGGAAAACGTTATTGCATATTCTCTGAGACATATGGAAGGTGATATTTTTTTCGGCAATTTCCGCTCTGATCATTTAATGTTCAATAAATACGCAGATCCTTTCTGGAAAGACATATCGATTGCATGGAGTCACTACATATACTACAACTCAGCTAAATTCAAGGAAATTATTTCCCAACCACTTTGCCTGAATTCTCATATACTGGTAGGCGGAAAACCTATTCGACGTTTTAATTCTGATATGATATACGTTTAGGCTATTTTGCACATTGATGGTACATTTATGTATTTTGATCAAATCCAAAGTCAAATGAATTTTCTCTCAGGTTCATTCATGTTATATAATTCATTTATTGCCGCATAACATTGTAGTTGGAAAAGTATTCTGAAACATGGAAACTTTCAAAAAGAAAGTTCTTTGCTAAATTGCGTTGATACTTTATTGAACAATATTCGTAAACCTAAAAAGATCTTCGTACAATATTTCTTTAAAACGTTTTCAGCAAATATCTCAGAAACAAATCAACAGGATGAATGGCAAAGGGATCTACAAAATAATTTAAACGATTCACTAATCTGGAAATCCCGTTTGACGTTACTATATGGCACTGTTTTTTTAAAACATATACCAAATGTGTCCACAAGAGGGTCAAAAATGAAATTATATTTACTTACTTTAAACATGTACTTTTAGGATCAGGACTTTTCATAATTTTGAGAAATGCAAATTTCGGATCTTAATTTATCTCCTTATTTGTTCACCAGATATGAATACTTTGAGTTCTTACAATGTTATCTGATAACTGTAATATAAAACTCATTAGCTATTAACTACACCAACAAATATGTTGGTCTTTAAGGATATGTTTCAGAGATTATTCATGCAAATTTTTGAATTTCTATCTTGAAAATACAGATTTTGTATCCCTTGAAAGTGAAAAATAGTTATAAATTAGGTTTTTGACAATAACAAGTTCTTATTTCAATAGGTAAAGTCCTTTTTTTTCTTGGGCCAAACTAATTTTATTATAAGAACTGATGATATGAGATAAATACATACAGCAAAATTGGGAACCAGTGCATTGCCTAATAATTTTCATATGTTACACAACTGGTGTTTCGGACGTTACACACTGTTAAAGGTATTACAAAGTTTTGGGAAATTTTGAAAAATGGGTGGATAGTGATTCTTTACAATTTTGATATATTTGCATGCCCCTGTGGATGTATTAAAAGCACTAGAAATTTTAGCCCCTAAAACACTTCTGCTTTCGAGAAAAATTGAATGTAAAGATTTACCGGTGCTCCCGGTAAATTTTGTTAAATTTCAAATAGCTCCTACGGCCGTACAATGGTAGCTGCGACCATGAAAATCTCAGAATATGTAGTTGTGGTATATAATTTCCAAACGGGAATAACTAATCGGTTGATTGTAGTCAAGAAACATTGTTTATAGCTTAATTAATATTTTGACCTTGAGAGGGACCTTTACAACATAAAGTGTTTATTATTTACAATTTCATAACTTTAGAGTCGATTTCGACCACGACAACGATCAGTGAATATTGTAGGATCGCATATCCTTCCAATATGTTCATTTGAACCAAATTCATGACACTATACCAAAAACTTTGTATTACCTTTAACATCATGACTTTATTCAAGTTAGTTGCTTTCTTTAGGTATTATTGACCTAAGTTACATTAATTGTTTGCAGAAAAACACTTCTTTAACATTTATAGAAAAATTATGCAGTTTTGATTAGTTAAGGACATATACCTAGTTTGTCTTCATCGATTACCTAATGTATGTAAGGTACTGTTCATTTCAAGAACGTGTAGTTCTAAATGCTTAAGTGATCTAACGGAGCGAAATATAAAGCTAATAGCAATTGTAGTCATCAAAACTCCTTAGAAGATTTACTTACAAACATACTCTCTTGTGCATGTTATTAACAACAGTGTACAATGTATGCTATATTTTGTTTAGGATGTTACACGATGTTACACTTTGCCTTAAACTATATAGTGTGTCATTCAATAATATCACTAACACATACATGTATGTAAGCAAAACATTGACAAATCTTTTTTCTTAAATAAAACTGTATCCCCAGCCATTAAAGTAATAAGAAATAAGGAAACTATTATCCATTGAACATACTGAGAATAAGACATTTTATGTTTTAGATTGTAATACTAGTAACATTCATCCTTTACCAATATTTGTATTAGGAGGCTGTTTCAAAAGACAACACTTTTAAATGCTCTTAAATAAGTATTTATTTATTTACTTGATGACCGATTGATGGATGGATGGGTGGATGGATTGGTTGGTTGGTTGGTTGATTGATCTTAACTCCTGTTGTGCCGATATCACAGGTGACAAACAATATAGGTTTAACATGTATCTTAGATTGCACATTGCTCCAACAGGTATCCGGATACCAATTAGATGTTCGGAGCGTAAATCAAGTATTCTAGTTATCTGTGATACTTTATAGATTCATAGAATATAATTTTGTACAGGATCCTCAAATTTCTCTGTTTAACGATAAACGATGGTTAATGAATCTATGGCAAGTGAAAAGGGACAAGCAGTATAAAAGCCCATTTATATTTCACACTAGCTTATACATTTGAGGAAGATAATGTATGTTTAGGATCATTAAATAAGGTATTAGTGCTATTTTAAGTATTGGATAATGGCAGTAGTAATCATTTGTACACAGATCAGTTACGTGTACTGAGTGCCCATTTTAAAATGTATTTTCAGATGAAAATCCATATTTCCCATAAATTTTTAGAAAAACATTTTAATTTGCTTGATTTTATCAACGTTATATACCTGTTTCATACCAATGTCACGTGTACACTGGGTATTGCTTAAGTAAGTGATTTTGAGCTTTTGTAACCTACCAAATAGTTTAAATCGACCATACAATCTTTGGTTATATGACATCATTTAGAACAACCTCTGTAAAAATGAAAACCTGATGATTTGCAAACACACAGCAATGTAAATAGCAAGAGTAGAGGTTGAACAAATAAAATTGGCTATTCTCACATCAATCTTTGCCCCTCATTTGAACAAGTTAAAGTGTGAAAATGTGTGTTAACAGTTTAATGTAACGTCCGAAACGTCCTAACAGCATACCAGAAAGTGCTGTTAAAATGGCTGAATATCTTTTATGAGTCACTTTTATTGTGATTTGTTCGGATAAATTACAATTAAAGATATACTAAAGCAGCCAGCCATGCCTTGCATCACAAAGTGTGGCTTTAATATTTTATGTTTTATAATTCAATTTTGCAGAAAATTTAGATATTTTACGGAAAATTTGACCTTTTGCATCATTTTTCTTAATTTTTCTATATTTAAATCTAAATAAAACTATAAAAAATAGTGCTTTTTAAAGGAGTGTCCATTTTGAAATCGTAACTTGCGCATATGATCGAAAATTAGTTGAAATTTGCAAACTATGCGTTAACAATCAAATAGTGTAACGTCCGAAACACTCTTCTTGGGCTTACACAAAATTATTGGATTTGAAAGACCTGATATGTGTTTTGACTTGTGTTAAGACATACAATAACTTATTTCATAATAATTTATTCACTCCAGATACCCTAAGATATGGATTATCATGATTTAATTGGTATTTTTTTGTTTCGGACGTTACATTTGTTTCGGACGTTACAACCGTTAACGGAAAATTGGTTTTAACTATAAAATAGTATTGTAGTGATGTATTGCATTTTTTTTTTTTTTGGGGGGGGGGGGGGATGGGTAGCCGCCATGAAATGTTTAAAAAATGTTACGATAGAAAGGTCCTGCAGTTCATTGTAGCTATATATTTGTTTTGGCTCCAACTAAAAAGGTATGTCAATTTTGTTACAAAATTCTGTAAACAATTTGCTGTTCAGGGATACATCATGCACATAAAGCAACGTTGACAATTGTTCATTAAGCTATGGGAGGTCAATCTAGGTCCATGCTACAAGAAAAAGTTGTAACTGATTTCTAATTCTTTATCTTTGTAAAGTGTCAGGCTCTCAAAGGGCCATTTAGCTATTTGGTCATAGTTTAAAAAAAAACAGTGCCATATAGATAATAAAACGAGAAATCTCCAATTTAAACTTATTCATAGAAAAATTGCGTTTATACCAAGTTTTCTTTATAAGATAGGTATAAGTTATTCTTTAATGTGTACTTTTTGTGAAAATCATGATCAGACGTTAGTTCATTTATTTCTGAAATAATTACGATCTTTTTGGAGTGTTATATTTGTATGGTTAAAAGAAAAAAAATGTACGATATGTTTTGTTCACTGATGAAGAATAATTTTTTGGTACTTATATTATATAACTAATCATTTCTATTTCGTCAATACAGTTATTATTTCTGCAAAATATTTTATATTCACTTGTAAAATGCAAAACGTTATTCCACGCTTTTCTTCCTTTCTACGAGCTCTCAGACATTTAGAAAATATGGAACGTATAATTGCTTTCAAGAAAAATCGTCTCGATCTTCATAATAAGAAACGGCAGATATTTTGTTAAGTAATTCTTGATGATGAGTTAACTATTTCACTTTTTTTATTTTAAGTTCTGTGTCTGTATGAACATGTATTTATTATTATGTATGAGATTTGTTTCAATAAATACTTTAGAAAATGAAGATTTAATCTTACAACAGATCATGATATATAGAAATCACGATTTGTTATGCTTTCACCAGCGAAAATTGCAATTACATAGCTCATCATTTATTCTTCATGACTTTTCGATTGAAATTCTCCAAAAGTTCTGCCAACAAAGTCGAGAGTTTCCTGCTTCAAAATCCACATGAGTCGCAAATTAAACGCATGGATAAAGAAATAATTGTAGTGGTAAGCATTTCGCATGCGTGCATGCACCTGCATTGCCAAGAAGTTGACCTCATAAAGAAAACTTTCCGCGAATAAGATGTTGGTTACAGTCTCTTAGCCATCATGGAGGGGGTATTGAACACCGACGTAGTTTAGAAATATCGCTCCAGAAGGAATGAGATTAAAATGATCGACAATGGTTCGGTTTGTGAAGTTCCGTTTCGTATAAATAATTCTGGAGTGTAGAAATATCAGAGTGAATGAAGCCATTTGCCCTTCAAGTTGGTCAATAAGCAAACCATTCAATATCCATCCATCGACTTCCGTCAATTCGTCTCAACAAAATTACAATTATCGATTAAGATCTATTTCGTTGTAGCAAATTATTAATTTAAAAATGTTTCATTCATAATATCGAAGAGTTTCAACGTGAACAAGCTTTTCCCATAAGAGACTGAATACATTTTCTTTCCTATTTTGGCATGCATTCTTACCATGTATTTTATAGACCTGAGATTTCAAAAGGTATTTAGAAGTTTAGAGCTTAACTGTTACATTAAAAAAATGTCGATGATAAAACCAATCGATTAGATTGTAATATTTGGAGGGAGACATACTATAATCTTGTGTTGAATACTATTAAATAGATCTTTTATTAATGAACTGTCAATTCTATTATCTTCTTAAGCATCATCAATGTTTTAGCCATCGCCACCATCACCATCATCGTTAACTTATCTACATACATCACCATTTCCCTCCACCTATCAGTCTAGTCGAAACAACACACTTCATCTAAATGATCTAAGTATAGTGGAAAAAGCTCCACCTCAGCAATACAAATATGAGGGAAATTAATAAAATGCCAATGTTTTTTGTTTTGTAATGTGGAGAAATCCGACCTGCTATCGATCGCAGAAACCACTATCAAAAGAGAAGATTTTAAATTGCAGCGAGTAATGTTCAAAAATCAATCTCAAAAAGATCAGAATGAGACAGAATTAATGAAGGAGCAGCAGTGAATGGAAGTAATATGTATGAAACGCATAATTCTAAAAAAAAAAACTATTTCTTTCTTCTTGTCTCTTCCTATCTAACCCATCTGCCTCTCTCTCTCTCACACACACACACACACACACACGCTCACACACACTCTCTCTCCCTTTTTATCTTATCTCTCACTTTCTCATTTTATTTTCTTCTTTCTTTTCAAACTTCTCTCTCTCCCCCTTCTTTCTCTCTCTATCTCCGTATTTATCTCTTCGCAGATCTTAGCATGCTTAATGAATCAGCCTCGTCTCCTCAAAGAGGAATGAATAGCCAATAATTTCCCTAAAATCCTTGACAAAAATATTTGACCTCGTGCAAACGAATTGGAGAGTTCCCTCCCTCCATAGAAAAATGTCTATTATATGGAGCGATGGATCGTATTTTTCCTATTAAAGCATTATCCTCCTCAATCCTAATTCATTAGAACACTAGAAAATGTTGTATTTATATTGATACATGCAACAATCTATTATGTATTTTCTTTTCACTTCCGCTATATTTACTGCTGTACTTGGAGAACCTTTTAAACCCTATTCACTTTAAAAACGATATATGTTTTACAATTAATGTTTGAGGATGCAATTTGATACCATGTTTATCTCTATATGGATATCAATAATGGAATGAGCGTCAGTTCAAGATAAATTTTTCCTGCGCCCGAGCTCTTGTAATATACATAGCATATATGGGCAAAAACATGTCTATAAAACATCCATTATAGCTCTTTGGGATGCTCGGGAACCCCCAATTCTGTGTTCATACTTCGATAGAGAATTAGTCGGAAATATGATTTTATGTCTTATTTGGCCATTAAGTATATTGTGACGTCATTATTATGGCCTTGGAACTCAAAATACGAAATTGCTTATTATGAAGTCAGCATATTTATGGAAAATTGAGTATATCTCTGTACATATTGATCGTTTTCCTCCCACTTGTTGATATGTTTTAGCTGAGAAGGAAGGTGCCCAGGTCGAAAATCCCATAGAAACCAGTAGAGAAAACCAGTACAGATTTCTAACGGTTTCTAGTGGTCAATTCTCTACTGGTTTCAATATGGAAAGTGGCGCTTTTTCCATTAGAAACCAGTAGAAAAAAATCGTACTGGAACCAGCAGAAGACCAGTAGAAGACCATTAGCAAAACCTAATGGCACCATTAGGAGACCAGTAGGAATCCCAACTGGAACCATTAGGAGACCAGTAGGAAACAAGTACAAATCCCCACTGGAACCAGTAGGGGACCAGTAGAAATCGATATAAAAACCATTTGAAGACCAGTAGAAAAGAAGTGCTGGAACCATTAGACAAGTAAAAAAGAAGTCATGGAACCATTAGGAGACCAGTAGGAATCCATACAGAAACCATTAGGATACCAGTAGAAAACCAGTAGAAAACCCCAATGGAACCATTAGGAGACCAGTAGGAATCCCAACTGGAACCATTAGGAGACCAGTAGGAATCCCAACTGGAACCATTAGGAGACCAGTAGGAATCCATACAGAAACCATTAGGATACCAGTAGAAAACCAGTAGAAAACCCCAATGGAACCATTAGGAGACCAGTAGGAATCCCAACTGGAACCATTAGGAGACCAGTAGGAATCCATACAGAAACCATTAGGATACCAGTAGAAGACCAGTAGAAAACCCTAATGGAACCGTTAGGAGACCAGTAGGAATCCCAACTGGAACCATTAGAAGACCAGTAGGAATCCATACAGAAACCATTAGGATACCAGTAGAAAACCAGTAGAAAACCCCAATGGAACCATTAGGAGACCAGTAGGAATCCCAACTGGAACCATTAGGAGACCAGTAGGAATCCATACAGAAACCATTAGGATACCAGTAGAAGACCAGTGGAAAACCCTTATGGAACCATTAGGAGACCAGTAGGAATCCCAACTGGAACCATTAGGAGACCAGTAGAAAACAAGTATGAATCCCCAATGGAACCAGTAGGAGACCAGTAGAACACAAGTAGGAATCCTCAATTGAACCACAGCATTGGTTACATTACATGGTTGACATTTTTTTGATCAGTTTAAATTCTACTACATCAATGCACTTCCAACACAGTACTCCTCACAAAATCTGCCAGCCCTTGTTTGTTTTTTGGTACGGTACTTTAAAAGGGCATGCTGGTCTGCAAAGTAGACACGAAAATGACAGGAGCTGGCATGAAGTTTGCTTCCAACACAATTAACTATTTTCTCGAGGTTCAGCCATTTCTCTCGCAAACGTCTGTTAACAAAAGACATCACAATCATGTTGGTTCATCTTTATCATATTTAACACTTAACAGTGTATCCTTTAATTATCTGTCAGAATATCATACATCATATAGTGATTACAATGACATGAACGTTTAAAAGCAAGGTTAACAGCTTAAATGAAAAAGGATTTTTTTACACATTTCAACAACAAAAGAAGAAATATAACAAAAAAACAATGTTAAATTGGCTAATTATTGTCTAGAAATTATGGCCAGTTTTAACAAAGAGAAATCAATCTTGAAAATTTGGAGTAGATGTTTAAAAGAGTAGGTTTGGCAATTTGCAATAGTTATCTTACGGTAGCCATCATGAGTAGAAACAATGAGAAATAGTTTTTGCTGAGAAATTTCGTTTGTAATTTTCCACCATGGAGAATAAGTTCATTTGCACAAATTTAAGTACTTCATTCATGTATATTAAATAGAGAATAATTCACAAATGATTACGCAAAGCATGATTTTGACCTGTAGATTGTCATATGTAAAAGATTGATATGAAGTTGCAGCAATTGGAAATGTAATATTGTGTACTACATAATATAAGCCTACTACATTCACAAGCAAAACAAATTCATTTACGGTCTTACTATTTTGACAAGTGCTGTGATATGCTGTTCATCAATAAATGTAACTTGATAGTACAGTGTATTATGACAAATCGATAAACAAATGAAATATGGTCCATATTTAAGAAGGGTTTGAATTTAAAAATGAAATAGATTTCATAATTACGAAAAATATAAATGGTGCATAATTCTGGAATTGAAAAAGGGGCGTTAATAACGATATTGAAATAGGGTTCATAATTCGGCAAATGAAATGGTATTATTTTGAGTATGAAATAGGATTCATTATATTGACGGTTCGTAATTCCAAATAGGATAAAGGGTTCTATTTGCATTTTCAGAATAATAAACTTTTGGAAGTATATTGAGCCCTATTTAATTTTCTGAATTATGAACCATATTTCATTTTTGGAATTACAAATCCTAGTTCATTTTCAGAATTAGGAATCCTACTTCATTTGTAGAATTATGAACCCTTTAGAATTTATAAAATTATGAACCCTCAGAAAACGACATAACACTTCAAAGATTTCCTATCCATATGAATACATGTACTGTACGTAGGTCATTTTCGTATTGTAATCAAATTTAATGAATACGGTAGGTCCTTGTTAAGTGCCTCATTACCAATAATTAAATTCACCTGTTACGAATAAATGTATTTCAATAGTCAGAATACAAATTGAATACATTACGTGTTGCTAGTACTATAGGTAGGACAAACATAATGTCTTGCCCTACCTAACAACACATGTTTGCATATCGCATTCTGACTATTGAAATACAATTATTCTTAATAGGTGAAAGAGATAATTTGTTCCGCAGCACTTTGATTTGATTTATAACGAAAATGGCCTAATCACATTATGTTACATAGGGCTTACCCTTTACACTTTTTAAAGGGAAATCCAACCTTAACAGACAACTATACTTTTAAAAAATAGCAAATTAAATCTGACAGAAAATAAGGTGGTTATGGATTGTTGAAAGCTGTAATCACTAAACCTAAGGGCATTTTAAATTGGCTGAATCGGTAATGTCACTATGACGAGCTGCTGGACTACTTTCCCATTTATTTCAACACACAAAATGATTTAAATATTTTTTTTCTTCAAAATGTATGATTCACGAGTGGCTTTTCTATGTAGAGGACCTGTAATAATGTGCTATTCATAATATATTTTGAGTAGTTCTCAAAGGGAGAAGGCACTTAAAATAAAAAGAGAATTTATTATATTTCATTAACAAATGGGAGAGTTGTCCCATGACTACAGGTGTAATAATAATAATAATAGTGGGTTCTTGTGTAGCGCTCATGTCAGTCAGATTCATTTGACCCTCCTGGCGATCCCGATTATTACCCTGGCTTTAGCAAGGCTGCCATACGGCGCTCTAGCATTTCATTGAGATATGCATGGATTTAGTGATCTCATATTTATATATTATCACAACTCCCTTTATATTGGCCCGATTTATTTCAAACTTTCGCCTTTCTATTTCTCTTATTTTTCAGCTTCCATTTCAATGAACTTATTACAAGGGTTGGATTGTCTTTTAAGGCTCGTTCAGATATGATGCTGGAGTTGACATAAAGTTCTATATGCTTTACATTTCTATATATAATACAGAGATCACTGAATATGCGCAGTCCAAAATATACAAAAACATGTAGGTCCTTTGTTACCGTTCACTTTAAACATAAAACAAAACAGCAGCATTTTTGGAATTTTTTGGGCGGTTCACGTGCCATACCTGAATAAAGTCTTAAGTGCTTAAGATTGGAATCGATTTGTATTGCATCTACCTCATTCAATTTTTCTCTATTACCAACTTATATAATTTGCCACAGGTTTTAGGAATTGACATTGTGATATGAAGGGGGTGGGGTCGAGTATGAGACTGATCTACTACATAAGCATTATGAAACAGGTCTACTTCATAAATAGTAATAACAAATTTATGCAAATACAGAGATCTTTTACCCAAAGTGTTAATATGTATGTTTGTAAACCCAGGAATTCATTAAAATGGCAAGTGACATGAATGGCATCTCAGTTCTACATCTAAGCTATTCAGGTTCGTGGCTATAACTCACTCCCCCCCCCCCCCCACCCATCTCTCTCTCTCGATATCTCTATAATGAAGGGGAAAGTAACCTCTGTGTGTGTGTAGACCTCATTTTGGAAATATTCCTCTTCAGCTTGGACTCATGGTTTAGATTTTGGGTGGAATCTCCTGTATAATGCAAGTGCTGCTTGATCCAGGGTACATACCGGTACACGCAAAGAATTCTAATGCATGAATATAGAGCAAAAAGAAAGGAAAACAAGTTAAGAAAAACTTTTATCCATTTTAAAACTAGAATGTAAACAATGAATTAAATAATGAATTCTGTCAGAAAAGTGCAGTTTCAAAGATTTATCAGAAATAAAATAATCTCTCATTGCTCACAAACATAATATAAAACATACCTTTGCATTTTAAACATTTGTTGTCAATGCAAACGTGAATCAGGATTTTTTTGCAAATAATTATCAATACAATTCTAGTTTGCTGATGAGAGTAGAATCAAAGCTCTATTGCTAAGGAGGGAAAAGAACACTGTTTGAAACTCACAAAATATGGTCGGTTATTACAATATACCTGCAGGTTTTAGTGATCTAAAATTAATTGGATTTTATATATTTGAAACTTAGGAAAAATAAGCATTCCGAATCAGTGTCATGATCAGGGAAAAATTAAAAATATATGTACAGAAATAATACAAGTACATCTACACAATTACCGATAATGGCTTCAACTGTGTCACGAGGCTGCTGAATGCTGATCCAGGAGGTTGAGAGAAAGTAGCATTTTCTGCATTGTCTCACGTCAATATAGGCCTACTGTGTCCACAATATGCTTTGAATCCACTGTTTGGCAAAAGATGTCAAAAGATGCCTACAATTAATAAGAACAAAAATAAAGTTGAAACAAATTGAACGGTTGATGCATGTGCAACACACATACATGTAGTCTAGGCCTACTACAAACTTCTTTGTACAGCCTGCGGGGGAGGAATTTTG
Organism: Strongylocentrotus droebachiensis; assembly: GCA_035222895.1. Classification (NCBI taxonomy): domain Eukaryota; kingdom Metazoa; phylum Echinodermata; class Echinoidea; order Camarodonta; family Strongylocentrotidae; genus Strongylocentrotus; species Strongylocentrotus droebachiensis. Next base: position 63,423 of record JAVYIG010002189.1, read on the forward strand.
TTTACCATTTACGGGTCTAGCTGTTTATTTCCAGATGAGGGCTTCTGTTTATATTGTGCGAAACTGCGAACACACCATAAAGTGATTAAAGCCCCTTCCCCGCTTGTCTTGAAATTAGGGTGCGTTGCAGAAACGGAGTACCGCCTTAACGCACTCTTTCGGGATAAGCGCGGGGGGGGGGGGGGGGGGGGACAGCGGCTTGTCTGATTATCAAGATATTTATGATTGGAATTCAAAATTTCAAAAAACGTTTTCCCCAATGGTTTTGTAACACTACAGTCTATTGGGGAAAATGAGTATGGTAAAACCGGTCACTCAAAAGTCAAAGATTTTTACTTTTTGAGGCACTTCATCAAGTTCATGATCATTTTGAAGCGCAATTTTGTTAGGGCTTCAATATTACACCATATCACTGACACTTATAATACGTAGGGCCATGCATCATAGATTTAACATTGTTAAACGATGCCTTTAAACTAAGCCATGTGTAGGTGAATGCACAAACTTGTATCAAGATCTAACATAAAAATACATGGATGGGACAATACAATACATTTCTCATCTTTGCGGCAGGCGTTGAAAGCACTCTTATAGTAGACACGATCATACATTAATTACTACGTTTCAAAACAGAAAACAGTGACTGCACATATTGCAAATAAATAAGGTAAATCTAAGACTTACCCATATTGAAGAATAGCAGGGGAAAACAAAGTAATAAAAAGATTTTGTCTCTCTGCATGGCTCCTGTAGCTGTTGAGGATAGGAATGGCTGTCTTGCTGTCATGTCTTGTGTGTGTGTCATAAGGCCTGACCTGGCTGGGTACACGCACACACTGCATGCATTGATTACATGTGCACACACACACAGTGCTAGTGTAGCCCAGAGAGCTAGAGATGCCAGCTGTGTAGCCGTTTAAAAAAGGCGGCAGTCGCATTTTGGGGTTTTGGAGCCGCTTGTATAGTCTTGATCAATATTGCAGACCTTACAGGGCATATGTCAAGATGTTGCACAATCTGTAAAATAAAACTATTAATATAATGACTAATGACATTTTAGAGTTTTTCATCCCTGTTTTGGGGTTTTTAAATAAATATAGTCAGACTGATTCAGAGGCGGCGCTAGATCATAGGCCTACTGATTTCTATTTGTTTCAACTGGTTTTCAAATCCATTGACATGGGCTCGATCTGCTGGTTTGAAAAGGTTTCTAATGGTAATTGACTTAAGATTTTTACACCCATGTTCAAACCATTAGAATCTACTGGTTTCTATCAGATTCTAGTGGTCTTCAAAACCATTAGGCTCTACTGGTTTTGTAAAGGTGTCTAATGGTTTGACTTAAGATTTGTGCATCCATGTTCAAACCATTAGATCTTACTGGTTTTTATTGGTTTCTACTGGTCTTCAAACCATTACAGTCTACTGGTTTGTTAAGGTTTCTAATGGTTTGACGTAGGGTTTTTACACCCATGTTAAAACCATTATATTCTTCTGGTTTCTATCGGATTCTAGTGGTCTGCAAAACCATTAGGCTCTACTGGTTTTGTAAAGGTGTCTAATGGTTTTGACTTAGGATTTTTACACCCATGTTAAAACCATTAGATTCTTCTGGTTTCTATCGGATTCTAGTGGTCTTCAAAACCATTAGGCTCTACTGGTTTTGTAAAGGTGTCTAATGGTTTGACTTAGGATTTTTACACCCATGTTAAAACCATTAGATTCTTCTTTCTATCGGATTCTAGTGGTCTTCAAAACCATTAGGCTCTATTGGTTTGTTAAGGTTTCTAATGGTTTGACTTAGGATTTTTACACCCATGTTAAAACCATTAGATTCTTCTGGTTTCTATCGGATTCTAGTGGTCTTCAAAACCATTAGGCTCTACTGGTTTTGTAAAGGTGTCTAATGGTTTGACTTAGGATTTTTACACCCATGTTAAAACCATTAGATTCTTCTGGTTTCTATCGGATTCTAGTGGTCTTCAAAACCATTAGGCTCTACTGGTTTTGTAAAGGTGTCTAATGGTTTGACTTAGGATTTTTACACCCATGTTAAAACCATTAGATTCTTCTGGTTTCTATCGGATTCTAGTGGTCTTCAAAACCATTAGGCTCTACTGGTTTGTTAAGGTTTCTAATGGTTTGACTTAGGATTTTTACACCCATGTTAAAACCATTAGATTCTTCTGGTTTCCATCGGATTCTAGTGGTCTTTAAAACCATTAGGCTCTATTGGTTTTGTAAAGGTGTCTAATGGTTTGACTTATAGATTTGTGCATCCATGTTCAAACCATTAGATCTTACTGGTTTCTATTGGTTTCTTCTGGTCTCAAACCATTAGGCTCTACTGGTTTGTTAAGGTTTCTAATGGTTTGACTTAGGATTTTTACACCCATGTTAAAACCATTAGATCCTACTGGTTTCTATCGGATTCTAGTGGTCTTCAAAACCATTAGGCTCTACTGGTTTGTAAAGGTGTCTAATGGTTTGACTTAAGATTTGTGCATCCATGTTCAAACCATTAGATCTTACTGGTTTCTACTGGTCTTTAAACCATGACAGTCTACTGGTTTGTAAAGGTTTATACTGGTTTTACTTCACAGTTCCTCCTGATCACCATTAGACTCTAATGGTTTCTTGAGAACCAGTAAAACCATTAGAATGTCTCTACTGGTTTCTACTGGTTTCTAAAGGAATTTCGACCTGGGTGATATTAATTTTACTTTTAGCTATGGACTCATGGCCCATTCTTTCGATAAAAAAGGAGGCATGTCAATTTTCCAAATTTTGCGTGTATCCTCTACGGTAGGTGAATTTATCTGAAATATATTTTCTATATTCCAGTCAGGTTTGAGCAATATCTCGATTATTTTCGCTCAATTCTGTGCCAGGATATGTTGTAGCTGATTCTCGGCACGAATATATGATTTGAGAATCCCATTTTCCGTTTATGTGTAATGTCTATGTGGAACAGTGGCGTAATGAGCAAAAAAAATCATTATTATTATTATTATATTTATTATTATTATTATTATTATTATATATATATATTTTTTTCTTCACCCCACCCTTACATGCAGGCCCCGCTGAACGTTTTTCAAAGTGGGTGGGAGGGAGGCTAAAGTATTCACGATCAGTTAGAGTATAAATTGGCGTGGGGTCTAGGGGGAAAAGCCCCGAAAGGGGTCAAGGGGCAGAGTCCCCGGAAGCTCAGGGGGTATGGGCATTTAATTACGGTCAGATGAGCATATTTTGATACCTTATTCATAAAACTGGCAGGTCACTAATTGGCGTGGGGTCCAGGGGGCTGAGCCACCTGAAACTCAGTGATTTGAGGCATTTTTAAACGGTAATTGAGCATTCAGGGGCCCGCTATAGGCCCCGTGGTCGGGTCAAGGGGGCGGAGCCCTCGGAAGCTCAGGAGTTTTATGCATTTAAGTACGGTCAGATGAGCATATTTTGATACCCTATTTGTGACACTGGCAGGTCAATAATTGGCGTGGGGTCCAGGGGGCGGAGCCCCGGAAGCTCAGGGGTCTGAGGTAATACATTACTATCAGATGAGTACCCAGGGGCCTGACTTAGGGCCATTGGTTAGGTCCGGGGGCAGAGCCCCTGGAAGCTCAGGGGTTTTAGGCGTTTAATTACGGTCAGATGAGCATATTTTGATACCTTATTTGTGACACTGGCAAGGGCTTTTTGGCCCCCCCCCCGATCCATATGTTGCTGGCGGGATTAGTCGCAACTGATCTCCCCTTCTTTTCACTTTTTTCTTTTCTTCTTCCTCTTTTTTGTTCCCTTTTAGCTCTTCCTTTTCCCTTTCCCTTCTCTCTTTTTTTTGGGGGGGGGGGGTGGGGGGGGGGGAGGCAAGGACCTTTTGGATTCTTTTCTTCTTCTTCTTTTCCCTTTCCTTCCTTTTCACTTATTTTGTTTTGATAGGGGAGGTGGCAACATCCCGGGATGCCCCCCTGATCTTCTTTTTTTCCCACCATTTTCTTTTCTTCTTCCTCTTCTTTCCTCCCTTTCTCTCCTCTTTCCCTTTCCCTTCTTTTCCTTTTCTCTCTCTCTCTCTCTCTCTCTATTTTTTTTTCTTTGCGGGGAGGGGGGGGGGGGGGGGGGAGGGCAAGGCCCGCTCGTCCACCTGGATCCGCGCCTGTGGAACATTCCCTCCAGAAATGACCCTCCTCGCCAAATCCAAAACAAACCCTGAGCGCATGCGACTGTGCTTTCGCTCGCGTGCCGTGATCTTCTCTAAGCTTTTCTTTAAACCGGACATCCGGGTATCCAGACTTTTCGCTAAACTGGATAAACGGTCTAGTGGTACTGATAGTGGCCACTAAGGCTCATTAGTGACTATAAAAAAAAGAACAAATGCTCTTTCTGGCTATTTAGGAATGTGTCAGTTTGCAACAGCAATAGAGAAACGCGTATTTTGTTGAAAATCATGTGATATCACGAACATTTATAAATCACTTGTATGGAATTGAAAATAAGTCATGGTTTATGTTTTTTTTTTTTTTTTTTTTTTTTTTTTGGGGGGGGGGGGAGGGCGCTGCCCCCCCACCAGTACGCCAGTGATGTGGAGTATTTTGGGTCAAGCTCGCTACTCATAAGGACCTCTATCCATAATGCATGACAAAATGATTACCGTTCATTTATGAATAGCGGTCCTTATGAATAGCGAGCAAACCATAGACAATTTACCTCTCCATTCGTAAGGACCGCCATTCATAAGGACAACTATTTATAAGGACCACTATTCATAACGCGCGCCTAAATGAATAGCGGTCTTTTATAAATAGCGGTCCTTATGAATAGCGATCAGATCCCGAGTATTTTGGTATCTTCAAAGCACTTGCCTCCCATCCCGGTGATCCAGGATCGATTCTGTCCAGCTCCTGTATTTGTTTGCATGACTATACCCCGTCTCCCTTTTTCCTTCTCTCTATCTACTGCCATATCTCTCTCTCTCTCTTCATCTGTCCATATGAGATCCATTAAAAAGACTCCAGACCACCTTTTTCGTCCTCAGTGACGAATTACATTTCTCGTTTCATTTAATTTTATTTCATTTATTTATTTTCAGTTCTGAATACAAAATAAAAATCAGTATACATTTCAACATACATAAAGACATATGACCTCATTTTAAACAGAACAAGGACAGGGCTCCAAGATATGCCAAGCTTGATGCCTTGTGAGCCCTGACACATAAGTAGATGTACAAGCAAAAGACATAAATTGGGGAGTACCTGGTCATGCAAAATTACAGCAAAGGGAAGAGAAGAATGGCAGAGAGAAAGACATAGAGAGAGAGGGGGTGGTTGAAGTGAGAAGGAGTTACAGTTGATTGCACATAATCATTGCTAATAAAGCAGACATCATAATACTGTGTATGTACATATGGAATGATCGCTATGCATGTGTTAGTTATTAATCCCTCATCCGTTCAAAGTACATTTCGTCTAAAAGCAAAGAGATATTTTGAATGTAACCTACTTACATGATCCGATCACCACAAAGCAATCTTTCTTAAATTTGCAAAAAGGAACTTTGGTACTTTTACCGAAATAAGAGACGAAATATTTTTTCTTCTTTCAATGTACTTGCTTAAAACTGTGTCCCAATAGTCGAATTTGTTTGAAATTTGCATGTCATCAAGTAGAAAGTGGGTATTGTTACAAGTAAAATAAAGAAAATTGAGAGAATTTAATTTTAAAGTGTTGTATAACTTACTGCCTGTGAAAAGAAATGTATGTAAATGGAGAATGAGTGAAGATGCAAACTGCAATACTTGTCAGGTAGATAAAGATATGATGTATGCCTTGGTGACGTGTAAATTAAATAAAACCTTTTGGGCATATTTTACCTGGTTGATTAAAAAAGTTTTTCACAAGCATGTTGTCATCAACATTGATCTTTTGATATAAAAAAGCGAACATAACGAAATAGATGATTTTATTACCATAGCTTTTTGGACAGTTTATAAATCGATTATAAGGGTGTTAATAATAAAGAATCCAGTTTGAGTTTTTTGTTTGCTTTTAAACTACGGAAGAGACTAGAAGTTAACAGGAAATGTACTGGTAAACCTTGGTTTAGACTTCCTAGTGTATTATCTGATTTTGTTTGATATTTTGATATGAATATGAAATGAAAGTCTTCAGATTATGAATAAATGCTATTGAAAGAAAACAAATAGCTTGTAAATATATAATGGTCTATAAAAATAGACATGAAATCAAACCAAATGTAAAAAACTTTTCCACTTTGAGTAGTTCTCTTCTACTAAAACGTCCGTTAAGTCGTTATTGCAGAAGAAAAGAAAATCGGTGTAACCTCTGTACTCTATGCCGTACGACCAAGGACACACTTAGATACATCTTGAAACACATATTAAGCAGTTTCCTTCTGACTGAAAATAATTACACTGGATTTTTATGTACGTATTTCTGAAAATATTTCCACAAAAATCAATGTAAGGCGACTCTAACATCAGACCGATGTCTTTGTCCACTGGCACTGTAGCTTGCTTAAAGTAGACTCAGACCGAGTTTAAACCTGGTTTAACATTCTTGTCAGGGTAATCAAAAACGGAATGTGTATATTTTATGTGGTGAATTGTTACTGTTCATTGAATTATCCCCTTTCTTTCTTTCTTTTTCTTGTTTTCTCTTTTACATTCTCAGATGAGACTTGTCCGTCAGACTGGGATTACTTCCGACGATCTTGCTACAAACTTTTTATCAGCTCTGACGTCATAACATGGAACGAGGCAGAGGCCGAATGTCAAACCATAGAGGGCGCACATCTGATCAGTATTCATGACAAAGATGAGATGACGATGTTACATTACATGATATCAACTCAGTGGGAGACTACAGAAACAAAGACTTATATAGGTAAGTCGGGGAGTATTAAAAGTTTGTTGAGCAGTGCCATAACACTTTGTTACTATGCCATGCCATGCCATTATCAATACCCATGTAATCTTGCGAAGATATAATCATATTTCTCTCTCCATTACTTCATGATGTAGGTCTAGGACATAGGAACCAAAGAGGGGTGTTTGTATGGACAGACGGAACACCTATGTCATATACTGATTGGTATATTCCTGCAAAGTAAGTGCTCAGTCTCCGTGAATCTTAATAAGATTAAGTATAGACTAAAGCTATGGTCACAAATCAGAGCGGCGACCGACCGATTCCCGATCAGTGTCCCACCGGATGGCGGCTGATTTTAATGGTTGTTGCTCGGCGGCCGGACAGTGATCGGCGGGGCTCCAAAATACGCTCGGTGCCCGGCCGTTCGCCACCCAGGCACCGAACTAATCGAGTGTTCGCCGCCGAGCGATTTAGGTCGAAAATCGAAGCCGCTAGGTCAAAGGCTGCTGACCGATTTTGGACTCGCCGCCCAGTGACCGACTGATCTCCCAGCGGCGACCGGACGGTGACCGGGCGGCGACTGCTCGACAGCCTTTGACCTAGCAGCTTCGATTTTGGACCTAAATCGCTCGACGGTGAACGCTCGATTAGGTCGCCGCCCGGGCGGCGACCGCCAAGCTACCGAGCGTAGTTTGGGCGGCGAGTGAAAGTGAGCAGGCGCCATCCGAATTTTAATTCCGCGCTAAAACTTCAGCAGCGACCGAGCGATGCCTTAAAAACAAGCGTTGCCTGGGCGGCCGCCGCTCGCTGGCAAGGCAATATTGGCTAAAAACTCGCCGCTCGGCTGCCGAGCAGGCTACTTTTGGGTAATGGAGCTCTCACACTCTGCCGTGTAGGCCTACCGTCCACCTGCCGGACTATTAAAAAACAACAGAGTCCAGAACGTTGGATTCAGAGCGAACTTGTCCCCGGCCGCAAAAAAAAAAAAAATCATAAAATTAATCTTTTCACCGTTTCGTTGCCATCTTCTGACCGTTCTCACCGGGAGCATACCGGGTGTTGAACGTGCTTATACCGTCTTCACCGCCCAGATTGACTTTTGTTGAAAATTTTGGCCGTTTCCATACCGCTTTGGAAACACCCGTTGGCAGTCCGGTATGAACACTGTAATGAGGACGGTATGAATACGTTATGAAGACGGTGGCACGGTATCAACACGTTCATGACACGTTCACAACCCGCTTACAACCCGTTGCAGACGGTGGATTTTTTTTTGCCCGTTCATCACCGTTCTGTAACGGGTTATGAGCGTGTTGTGAACGTGTTCATACAGTGTGACCGTTTTCATAACGTATTCATACCGTCCTCATACCGTTCAACACCGTCCTCTTGCCGCTTACTTGCGGCCGGTACCAGCCGGCCAAAGTTTTGAACATGCCCAAAACTTTCGCCGGGTCCCACCGGGTGTATATAAGCGCCAACGCCCTATTAACGTGGTGCCCGCTTTGATAACGAACCACCGTGTGCCCTCGCCGTTCTCCACCGTCCGCAGACATTTTCGCGCACGGTGGCACACGGTAGGCCTACACGGCAGAGTGTGAGAGTCACTTAATATGTGACCATAGCATGAATTCTGCTGCAGTGTGGAGAAACGCATTTGATTATTCAGCTATAAATAGTTGCCCAGATTTAAAAAGGAGCTGAACGCACTAATATAAAGTTCACCTCTTATTTCCTAGAAGTACAATTGGATCATTTTCATAATGAAGTTTCTGTTCCTCATTTTTATGTTCATGCCATGTATAAATCATGAATAGTTAATTTGTTTTAATCTGATTTAACGATGCACTTGGAAAAAGCTAACGTTCTGAGGCAAAGAAATAATCGTGTTTCATAGGAAATGAAGTTGGACCCTTTTTGAGGTTTGACCGTACACTAACGTACACTATCAAACAGGTAACTCACATCCATAAACCCACACACACCCACGCACACCCACACGCACACACTCACACACATACCCACGCACACACCATCCCCGCTAATTTCTCCATGGCAATTTCAATCGACAGATTATGTGTACCTTATAGTTATATTATTTGGAACAATTTTCCAAATGTATACTGCGTACACAATTAACTTTTGCAGCCAGCCATACTTCACTTAATAAATATGAAAGTTATTATATCATGATCGGTTACAGGAATTAGACAGAGTAATATCTAATATTGGTTAACAGTAATGTATTAGAGTCCTTGAAGTGTAACGCCTATCAGTCAATTCGGAAGCAGATCCCTTCCATTGCTACTACAAACAAGTGAACCGCAGGTTCGAATATATTGATATCTTTCAATAAACTTGATTACTGGATTTGTCTACACGAATCGATTTTTTTTTTACAAAGAAAAAAGGAGGGAATGAAACAACCCAATGGTGGAATGCCAGAAGCCTGTACAATGTTAATCTTTGATCCAGCCACATCGACCGATCTCTCTACCGATCTCTGGCACGATGTTTCCTGTGCTTCTCCAGAAACGACACAGTTTATTTGCAAAACTCCAGCGACAGGTAAAGACCAGCATCCTGACATGTTATCATTACCTATATATATACATACAGTTCCTGACGAAGGATCGGACATAAAATGTAGTCTTGCAAAGAAAAAGAGAGTAAAAGAATGAAGATCTGAAAATGCACCAATATAAGGATCGATGTTGAGAGCAGAAAGCAGTGAATTAGAATGTCTTTTGAGGCTCATGAAGATTTAAACATACCATTAGTGTCAATAGTAGCCCTCAACATCCAGAATAATAAATAAGCTTCAAGAAGGCGTTGCTTTGAAATTTCACGATGGGGGTTCGGGGATTCAGTTTTGTAATGTGCCGACAAGGGGTGACAAATAAATTGTTTCACGACAGTTCGCCAAGAAATGTTTTAACATGCCCCCAAAAGGTCTTGCCAATATTTTGTCACGGTATAAAATCCAAAGTGGCCGACTCCCGATCCCGAATGCCTAGAAAGATAACTTCCTACTATCTACATGTGTCATAAAAACTTCTACCCTTTCTATTCCCCTACCATGCAAACATATATTTAACTGTAGATTTTTAGCTTTTGTACTTTTTACCTATTTACAAAATGGATTATATTCTGCAATTCGTATTTAAATATATAGGTTCACCACGGGACTCATCGGTTCATCTCTACAAACCAGGTAAACATCTGGTTCAACTTTTGGAACCGCATGCTCTGAATGGCTATATTATGACAACGTCTAGTGTGGGGGAGGAAGGGGCAGAAGTATTATTAACTAGTCTACTTGTCGAGACTGCCATACCTCTCCTTCTATCTGGCCGTTTCATTTCGGCTCTGTTCGGTCTCTGTTTGTCTGAGTCTCTCTCTCTCTCTCTCTCTGTCTCCCCATCCTATTACTGTGTGACTATAATGTATATATATTTGTGTATTAAACATTTTGTTTTAATGATTTAACTTCGTAAACTTCATGCACTTAAGCCCTTTTCTGCAATGTTGATTTTCGAACAAATACAATTTCAATTTAATTCAATTTAGTTTTACTCTCTACAACTTTCCTCATTCCTTCAACCTTCATAAAATCTCTATTACATCCTTCATTCTCTAAACCGTTCCCAGAAGAAGAAACAAAAAAGTTCCTTATTTTTTCTGAGTTTCTAGATCTAATGGAGGCTTGTGAATCAGGACTATTCCATTGTACCTCAGGAGAGTGTATACACGATGTGTTCCTATGTGATGGCGCCGATGATTGCCAGGACTCGAGCGAAGAAACCGATTGCAACGAAAGTATGTATATAGTTCCTATTAAAAACGCATGATGATGTGACGTTCATTGCACTTGTGTTTTTTGAGTGGAAGGGTTGAGGGAATAATTGGACTATTTTTTATACCTGAGATACAACCTTATGTCGTATTGTAGAATACAAGGTAAAATCGTATTTCAAAAGTTTAGGTTTTCCACAAGCCCATTTTTCCGAGGACACAAATTTCATATGCAAAGGGTTCAATACGTCGAAAATGAAATAAGATTATTTCGAATATTAAGGAGCATTTGGAAATATTAAAGGGTTGAAAGTGACTTGTAGCCGAATCAAAATCCCACATGGTTTAAAATCTAGGCATTCCGATTAAGATATCGTGACTTTACAGCAGTAAAAAGTGAATAAGAAAAGCAATCCTCACCCACCTATTTTTTTTCTTCATGAAAATCAATTGAATATGTATATATATTTTCTTTCATAAACACTAGGTTGCGATGAGAACCAATTCCAGTGCAACGATGAGTCGTGTATTTCGGTGTCGTTTGTGTGTGATACCATTCCTGATTGCAAGGACAATTCAGATGAAACTAATTGTGGTAAGTTCAGTCTCATGAAACCTGCCATATCATTAAAAAATAAATTTACGATTTGTTAATTACAATAACAATGATAATAACAACAACATCAACAACATCAACAACTTCTTAAGTGGATCAACATTTGACTGACAACAAGATCACAGAGAGTGGTCATTGATGGGGAATGCTCAGCCTCGGCTGAGGTTCTATCAGGCGTACCGCAGGGGTCCGTCCTCGATCAGCCCTCTCCTTTTCCTCGTATATATCAATAATATCAATATAAACATCTCGTCGAGTATAGAGGATTACATACTCTACCGAGCGATTGAGACGATCAAAGACACAGTAATCCTCCAGACGGATCTGAACAGGTTATCTACATGGGCAGACAAGTGGCAAATGAAATTCAACGTCACCAAGTGCTACGTTCTTCGAATTTCCAGGAGGAGACGTAATTTCATAAACCAAGCATGCTACATAAACAGTACTACCCTCAAGGAGGTAAACCAGCATCCCTACCTCGGAGTGGAACTAACCAACAACTTATCCTGGGAGAACCAAGTGGATAAAATAGTCAAGAAGGCAAACTGTATGCTCGGGATGATTCGTCGTAACCTGTCTAGCTTCTCTACCAAGAAGATCAGAGAAGCCGCATTCACCTGTCTAGTAAGGCCTCATCTAGAATATGCCAGTAGCGTGTGGGATCCTTACTTAAGTAAACACATCAACAAACTAGAGGGAGTCCAGAACAGAGGGGCTAGATTTGTCACTGGCAAATATGGAATAGACGTCCATGTATCAGACCTGAAGAGTGATCTAAAATGGCAACCGCTACAAAGTCGTCGTTTTGTGGCTCGACACTCGCTCTTCTTCAAATCCATCAAAGACCAAGTAGCCATACCCAGACCTGAATACATCACGCAACCCCAGAAGATACCCAAGGGACATCATAATCTCTCCTTCTCTAACATAAGATGCAAGGCGGATATTCATCGGCTCACCTTCTTTCCAAGAACCATTCGGGCCTGGAATTTACTTCCCCCAGCATCTTTGCCTGCGACTCAGTTGAAACCTTCAAAACCAGACTCTGGGAAGCCATCCAAAGGAGTAATATAATCATAGTCCCTCCCCACAACTACAATGTGATAGGACTCAATTCTAAAATGTTCTAAAAGCAACAAACACTCTCTCTCGAACGATGACGTTCTTATTGGTCATCTATATATCCCTCTTGAGGATCAGGATCAGGATCAGAACAGAATCAGAATCAGAAAAAATAATAATAACAACAATAATAATATTAATAAAAATAAGAACAATGGTGATGCCAATGTAAGCATATTGCTCCGATTGTCTCATTTTCGCTCGCGTGAACATTGCCTGCACAAACCACTGACCTATACCCCCTGGACGGATCATCGCCCATTTCCATTCACTATACTATACGTACTAAAAGGCTGTATTGTTTGACCGTTCATGAATATTCATGTTTTGGCTAAACTCGGCAAAATGTTTGCTTTTACTAAATGGAAAAATTACGGTGGGGGGGTTGGATAAAATGGACATAATGAACATAGCAGAAGTGATAATTGATAATTCATGCTTCTTATCCTTCGTGTGCTTGACCTATAATCTTACAATCGATTGGCAGACTGAGTCCAAAGTTCGACTTGTTTCACATGTGTATTATAGGCAATGGCGAGTTTGCAACCTATTTTGAAAAATTACGGTGGGTGAACTTTCAAAAGTCAATGAGACATGAGGGCTCCAATGAAAGAGCTAGTGATAACGTACGTTGGGGTGGATGTGCTTTTCGTTTAAACAAAAAATGAATTTTTAACAATTTTTTTTAAAAACGTCCATAGGCTAACATGTTAGGCTGCTGACTCTGACGATAGGGGGCGTTGTGAAATGAGACTAAACGATGCAATATGCCTATTGATTTCTGTAATGGTCATATTGTTTTTTTCGTTTGTCTACAGGGTGAGTTCAGGTATTTCTAAACTGTTACATTATATAAACCCTGTTAATATATATATATATATATATATCTATAGAGAGAGAGAGAGAAAAAAAAGCATCGTAATTTAATCATAATGATCATAATGATGTTGATTTTAAGTATGGTTAGGTTTAGTTTTTAAATTGACATTTATTTCTCGTGTTGTTGTTGTTTTTGTTGTTTATTTGTTTGTCCTTTGGTTTAAGATTAGTTTTATTTCTTTATTTCTTTATTTGTTTGCGTATTTTTCAGCGAAAGTCTTTAAATTTGCTTTTATTATTAATAGATTATTCTTAGTTTCCCCTAAAATCATTTTACGATGTGTATGTAGAGCTTAGCAATTCATTTTCTAAAATTGTAATCTTTAATTATATTGTATATGTATACTCAATTTAGGCCAACTGGGCCATTGGGGGACGGAATCAATAAATAAGTTCTTGGGTAACAAAGTTAACACTACTTATGTGCGGAAACGCCTAAAAGTCAAACTTGTAGCATGAAAAATGATTACCTAATCACGATATTGATCCTTACCACATACAGTTTATCCTCGATGTTCGGAGTCTGAGTTTACATGTGACAACGGACAATGTATAGATATCTTCAAGAGGTGTGACTTTATTCCACACTGCTACGACTCTTCAGATGAAGTTGATTGTGGTAAGCAACATTTCCATTTTTCTTTTTTGTTTCATTTCCCCGGTCTTTTTCTCAAATAAAGCTGTTTTAATTTTTTACTAAGTTTGACGTATATTTGTTGTAAACGTATGTAAAAAGAAGATAATTATGAAGTATTTGGATAACAGTTTCTCCCTCCTTTCTCTCCCTCGCTCCCTCTATCTATCTATGTCTGTCTGTACGTCCCTCTCTCACTTTATTCCTTTCCAACCCGCTTCCTGTTTTCCGTCGCTACGGACTCCACTCCATGTTTTCGTTGTTTATCCGCTTATAGGATTCAAGTATTGAAACTTTTTAAAAGGAAAATCAAATTATTTTTTCTTTTTACCTTAGTTCTTGAGCTATCATCGTCAGCGTTCCAGTGTTTTGATGGGTCTTTGTTTCCAAACAAAGTTAGATGTGATGGCATGCTGGACTGTATCAGCAGGACTAATGAGGACGAAGATCAGTGTGGTAATATGGAAGAATATTTATTTGAAAAGGGGTAATCATTTAACTTTATAGCTAATTTCTTCTTTTTACTTGATTTTTATAAATTTTATTTCATTTGTTAACAGATTTCTAAGGAAATTTCACAACCCAATGGCCGCCATTAGTCATGAAAGTTGCCTTTTCAAATGCTCTCTTGGGTTGAAAAATACTATGACAACGCGTGATTCTTTAGCAAAACACTCGTATCGGGGTTTGTGATGATCTTCCTTTTTAGTTACTTTACAGGCTTACCCTTTTTTGAAAAGTGCTCGTAGTACCATTGATTCAAAATCACTCAATGTTTTCACGAAGTGACGGTAGTGAGGAAAATCTGCACGCAAATTGAATGGGATTATCATTCACTACCGTCACTTCGTGAAAATAGGGACGAATTGTTAGATTACATCAATAAACTTCTTTCAATTAACCCAGATTATATTAATCCAAATGTCTGTAACTCGGACACTGGACTAAAGTGTGATAACGGCGCATGCGCACCACTGGATACCATCTGCATGTACGAACTCAATGAAGTTGGGTTACTCAATGGCTGCCGTGACGTCACAAATCTCGAAGAGTGTGGTAAGAAATACGATTTTCATTTTGTCATTAAATACAAAGTTTCCCAAATTAACTCAAAGTTCATAACGATAATTGTGAAGTTGATGTAAGCGAACGAGGTATTTCGAACACCTTATAACTTTCCAAAACGGTCGGAGTCTCTCTTGTGTATAATTCGATGTAATCTAAGTATGCCTATCTAAATATGAAGTGCTATTTTATCGTAATGTCTATCATCTCAATCACTTGTATTCCTGGATTATTTGGCAATATAAGAATAATGGTGCAAAATATAACCATTGTCAAGTGTTATGCCAGTGTACTTATCCAACCATGTAGAAGATGTTCGGACAAAATTCTTTTCTGATTTTAAGATGCTCATATAGTTCCAGTAATATTTTTCTCTGTAGCGAAATGTTTAGAGTATCGAACTTAACGAGAATATTAGTATTTGCAGGT
The DNA here is from genome assembly GCA_035222895.1 of Strongylocentrotus droebachiensis. NCBI lineage: Eukaryota > Metazoa > Echinodermata > Echinoidea > Camarodonta > Strongylocentrotidae > Strongylocentrotus > Strongylocentrotus droebachiensis. Next base: position 78,853 of record JAVYIG010002189.1, read on the forward strand.
ATACTTTCTTTGAATTAAGTTCATTTAATTGAATGTATACTGTTACATTTCGATTCCAGAGACTCGCACATGTCCATCTTGGACAATGAAGTGTCCAGATTCGTACTGTATTCCTCTACGGTATCGATGCGATGGAAAGATGGACTGCCCTACAGGAGAAGATGAACAAGAGTGTGGTATGACCTGATGGTCCTGTATTATCATTATTAATATCATTACTATTCTTCTTCTTCTCATTATTACTATTTTAATTATTATTATCTTTATTGTTATCATTATTATTATCATTATTATTATTATTATTATTATTATTATTATCATTATTATAAATATTATTATCATTATTATTTTCAATATTATTATCATTATCACTGTCATTATTGTTATCATTATTATTATCATTATTATTTTAATTATTATAAATATATTGTTATCGTTATTATTATCAATATTATTATCATTCTTATCATCATTATTATTATTATCAATATTATTATCATTATTATTATTATCAATATTATTATCATTATTATTAACTACAGTAATATTTTATGACTGATTAATGTTTATTTTCCCTAGATACATTTGATTGCCCAGGTGGGTCATACCGTTGTCATGGCAACAAGATCTGCATCAGTCCAGATCATGTCTGTGATGACGTAATACACTGTCCTTATCAAGATGACGAGATGTTTTGTGGTAGGTGTTAAGATTATGTATTTATAAGCAATGGTAAACTTTGAAAATTATTCGACGAATTGGCTTCCTGATTATGGGTTTGTGATGTCATTCACTCACTATCATTTACTTTGAAATTTGTATATATTTTGGAATCTTCAATTTCCCTTTTATCCCGCAAGAAATGTATTGCATTGAACAAATTATGACCACAATTTTTCTGATTTCAAATATAAATATGTTCTACATATCAGTGCATGCATGCTAAACCATGTTTTTACCAATATGACCTGGGATGATGTGGATTTTTTTAGAGGTTATTTTTTTAAAGCTTGCAGGCAGTCGTGGACATATGCACCTGGTGATGGTTCTTGTATGGTAATACTGTAATGGGGTCTTTTGGCTGTGCCTATGTTAATACAGGGTCGGCGCGGGGAAAACGTGCCCCAACCTCCAACCAAAGGGAAAACATTCAAGATAAAGAAAAAGAGAGAGAAAGAGAGAGAGAGGGAGAGAGAGAGAGAAAGGGATTGTAGAGAGGTAACAAAGTTACGACTCCCTCTAAGACCATATCCTCCCACTCCTCTACATGACTGCCTTGCTCCCTCGCTTTTTATCGCCTATAGTTGAAAAGCCCATCCCTATGTACAGATTAAAAAAAAAACTATAGCTCTGCTGCATTTTTAGGCTATCGGGATTGATACGGGGAACTAGCAGGGTGTAATCGGGCTCCGTATACATGGTCAGTTCGGGATCGTCGGTTTTTGTCGAGCCTATTATCGGTTCCTGACATAGCAACATTTAACAAAAATGATCGCTGTGTTTTGATTCTGAGTCTGTTTTGTTGGTGTGACATCAAGATGTTAGTATTTACATTAATATGATATGTTTATGTTAATTGTTGGAAAACAATACAATCATGCGTATTCCATTCTATTCGTCGATCAACGCATTAATGATTGACAAGGTTCTCTTTCAATCTTTTTCTCTTACCATGAATAGCTGGTTGCCCCGATGGATGCACCTGTACTGGACTTTCATTCACATGTCACGTGCAGAACTTACGCAACACATCTCTACCGAGGAATCTTAGAAAATTGTAAAAGTTATCACTTTGTTGTCAGGGTATATTTGACAGTTTCCCGTGAATGAAATCGTAGAAAGGGATGTATTATACATGATTCTTATGCATTATGAATCCAGAATCACATGCTTAAAGGTAATACAAAGTTTTGGTCGGGGGTCATGAATTTGGTTCAAATGAACATATTGGAAGCATATACGATCCTACAATATTCAGTGATCGTTGTCGCGGTCGAAATCGACTCTAAAGTTATGAAATTGTAAATAATAAACACTTTATGTTGAATAGCTCCCTCTCAAAGTCAAAATATTAATTAAGCTATAAAACAATGTTTATTGACTAAAATCGACCGATTAGCTATTCTCTTTCGGAAATGATATACCACAACTACATACTCTGAGATTTTCATGGTCGCAGCTACCATTGTACGGCCGTAGGAGCTATTTGAAATTTATCAAAATTTACCGGGAGCACCGGTAAATCTTTATATTCCATTTTTCTCGAAAGCAGAAGTGTTTTAGGGGCTAAAATTTCTGGTGTTTTTAATACATCCACAGGGGCATCCAAATATATCAAAATTGTAAAGAATCACTATCCACCCATTTTTCAAAATTTCCCAAAACTTTGTAATACCTTTAAGGTTTCAAAACTCGAGGTGTATGCTATGCATGCATACCAGGTTTATCACAAAAATCAGTTTGATCGTTTATTAAAGCTATATATGTTCGGTCAATTGAAGTTTCCAGACAAATGTAGACTATTTAATGGAACCCCACGTATATGGGAAAAATGAACATCACTAAAAAAAAAAATATATCTATCTTAAATTCTTAACAAATGTCGTTGAATTCAAATTTAAAAGGGATACTATCTATTTTATTCTATTTGTAATATCTGTCATTAAATTTTGTTCGAGTCTTCCGGTTTTACCTTGAAGATGAAACATCTTTCAACCCTGCATCGGTCGTTCATACCATTTCTAGACAGTAACATTCCCAACCTTGTGACAGAATCATTGCAATTATCTTCGAAATCATTTAGGTCCCTTAGCTGTGAGAGCGAAATGCCATGTGGTACCAGAGATATCGTGAATGCCTTGGAAAGAGATGCGAATGGGAATGGCACAATCGTACCATCTATGCTACCTTATCTCGTTGAAGTGTAAGTGGATTTACACAATAAATAATGTAGTACTTCTAATACTACTACTACTACTATTACTACTACTACTACTACTACTTCTATTACTACTACTACTACTACTAATAATACTACTACTACAACTAGTACTACTACTAATACAACTACTACTATTACTACTTCTACTAATACTACTTCTTCTACTACTACTACTGCTACTATTACTAATAGTACTGTTACTACTACTATACTTGTAATAATATTACTACTGCTACTACTACTGCAACTACTACTACTACAACTACTAATACAGCCACCTCCACCATCACTGCCGCCACCAACATTTACAACACTCAGAAGTAATTAGTCATCCGGGACTGTTCAGCTCTTCAACAACTATATTAAAAATGACAATAACAAGTGATGACGATGATGATGACGATGAGGAAATCGATATTTATTTTAAAATAAATTAATGTATACATTGAAAACAAACATTTTTCCAATTGAATCTTTTTTTATGAACATTGCATTTCCTTGAAATTACGATTAATTTGCTTGTGTATAATATAAACATCATTTTCTTTAACGTTTATACAGTGCCCTTGACAATTCAGGAGTTTCAGAGATTGAACAAGGATCATTTTCAAAAAGTTCGAATATTTTGCACCTGTGAGTATTACAAACTAAACCCAAGAAAAAATATTTAATTATGTAAAAATCCCATGTGTTCTGATTATGTTGTTATCGCTACTATATATATTTTATTCATTTTTAGTACTATTGTTATTACATTTATAGCTCTGATGGCTAAAAAATCTTACATTACGCGACAGATCTATTCAGCTCAAAACTATCCGTGAATCCAATTATATTAGAATACGTTTATCCTAATAGCTCAGGGTATCTGTCAAGAACTTTATCATTGAATTATAATATTTATATTATGTTAAAACAAGCTATGTTATTACATAACATTCTTCCCGATAATGATCAAATAAAATGTTTCTTATGTAAGCACCATTTTATTGATTTGAACGTGTGTTTTTTGTAGTTTAATGTGATGAATGTAAAGCCATTGTAATGACAAAATAATGTAATGAAAGCAACTATGGAAATAATGGTAATTGTTTAATTCATGATATTTACCTGTTACGAATAAATGTATCTCAAAAGTCAGAATTCAAATCAAATGCATATAGTATATGTCGCTAGGTAGAACAAAGATTATGGCTTGCCCTAACTAAAAACACGTCATATTTGCAAAATTACATTATGACTATTGAAATACTATTATTCCTAAACAGGTGACTTCAATAATTCGTATCGGGGCACTTAAGCAACAATTTTGGTAACATTACGAAATTGGCCTATTAAGATGAATGATAATGTACCAATGCATTTGTCTTCCCCTTTTCTGTCAGGGATCTCGCATTGAATGACATCCACATTGTACTTCAAGGCGCATTCCGAGGTTTACAACGATTAGTTACTTTGTAAGTTTCTCTTTGAGTTGTCCGAATTTTCCATTCATCTGGTTATTAATGTTTGTTAACAAATACTAGTTTTATATTTCCATGTTTTCTTTTATATCTGTTATATTTGAGTGATCTTATGTTCGATGACTTGTATATATAATTGTATTATCTATATTAAATAACTGTTGCATTATTGTTCTATCTACCTGGAACAAAGAAAAAGGACATAGACAACTAGTTTTGCAATTGGCCATGGTATTTATTAGTTGTAATATAGCAACTTTCCATCGTCATTAGACTAGTGGTATAACAAATATTTCAAATGAAAATAGTCTGTTAACCTTACAATGAACAGCAGTTCTCTGGCCTGAGACACGTAGCGTTCAAATAATAAAAACAAATCAACGCAGTTCTCTGGCCTGAGACACGTAGCGTTCCCAAAATAAAAACAATCGACGCAGTTCTCTGGCCTGAGACACGTAGCGTTCACATTAACACTTTATTGCCTAAAACTGAGGATAACGAAAGCAATGGCCTTATTGGTCATCCTCCGCCTACAAGCAAAGTGTAAACGGGGTGTAAACAATACTTATTGCAATAAAATGACCCCAATTAGATTAAAACAAATCAACGCAGTTCTCTGGCCTGAAACACATAGCGTTCACCTAATAAAATAAAACCAAAACAACGCAGTTCTCTGGCCTGAGACACGTAGCGTTCACATAATAAAATAAAACCAATTCAACGCAGTTCTCTGGCCTGAGACACGTAGCGTTCACATAGTAAAAACAAATCAACGCAGTTCTCTGGCCTGAAACACATAGCGTTCACCTAATAAATAAAACCAAATCAACGCAGTTCTCTGGCCTGAGACACGTAGCGTTCACATAATAAAATAAAACCAATTCAACGCAGTTCTCTGGCCTGAGACACGTAGCGTTCACATAGTAAAAACAAATCAACGCAGTTCTCTGGCCTGAGACACGTAGCGTTCACATAATAAAACCAAATCAACGCAGTTCTCTGGCCTGAGACACGTAGCGTTCACATAATAAAATAAAACCAAATCAACGCAGTTCTCTGGCCTGAGACACGTAGCGTTCACATAAACACTTTCTTTCCTAAAAATGAGGATAACTAAAGCAAAGGCCTTATCGGTCATCCTCAGCCTACAAAACAAGTGTAAACGGGGGACAATACTAATTGCATTAAAATTTCCCATCATTGGCTCGAAGCCTGTTATCTTGCAAACTGGTATGTTCAACATGTGCAAATTAAAGACAATTCCGCGGTTTGGCGGTCAAAATTGTAAGATTTTCTGCCACACGAGACATGGCTGCTCAGACATGGCTGCTCAGACATGGATCGCCGCCACACCGATATCGGATGGTATGAATATTCTCATCTTTTGCATAATTGCAAAATGAACTATGAACGTAACAGACATCATTATGTACAATCATTCCTACTTCAGATTAATACAGATCTGAAATTAACTTGTACTGACGTATGTTTCAACATGAGTTAGAACCTCCAATAATCCCTTCCGTAATAGTATACAAACGGAGGCTGAGTTTTATAGGTTACTATGTTACTTCATTAATGTGGAGCGCTTATATACTCCTGATACAGTGGGCGTTAAACGGTACATATTAAGCAACATCATTCTTTATATAAAGTGTTATTATTAGCTAAGGGAGTTCTTTAAATGAAGAACAGTAGGGAGGAATTTAACGCTGATTCCCCAGAAAGCACCTCGTAAATGTTCGAAATGAATAATGAAGTAAGTAACCTTGCCAGAAAGGTGCCGACCGTCTATAACGATAAAGTTAAGCTCCGATTTGTTGAAGTTAACTTATGGGTGCGAAACAACCAGTCCTCCAAATCGGCGAATTATAGACAGCGCAACTTGTTAGGAGCCCTGCTGCCTCTGTCTTGTATTTCATGTCTGTCCGGCGGGTAGATGGATACCGGCCGCTTGCACTATGGAATCCCCCAGGACCCAACTGGTGCCTCGTATGGATGTGGAATCCCTTGTCTGTCTCCATAAATCTGTAGACTCTGCATATTCAAATTAATGGAGAAAAAGGAGAACCCGCAGACAGTAACATGTTCTACATAACAATACCATAAACAAAATGTCTTTTGCGATTTATGTTATTCCTCGGAATAAACAACCCCAATTCAGAGCAATCAAATTTTAATTACTGGTACATTATGAATTGGGTTTGGTCTGATCACCATACCAGCTAAATCAAAACGTACTAACTAAGTATAACACCCCAAAGTTTTCAAACTTCACCTGCCGGTAGTCTGATATAACCCCTAAACCCCGGTATGCCCCAGATACCTATTTGTCATTTTTTTTAAGTGTCTGAAAAGCCTGCCATATCAGCTCCTATTCGGAAGGAATGGGCCGTGTAATAGTGAGCTGGTAAACCTAAGAATGAAATGCTATGTAGCACCCTGTTGAAAGCTTGCCGGGTTAGGGCAGAACCATAGAACCATCAAATTGCCTAAAGAATGCAAACCCCTGGTCAATACCGGGAGTGGGAACGGGTTGAGGACGGGCTTCCAAATACCCAACAATTGCTTTACCGGGGCCAATGATATAAATTCTGGAAGCACGATAACGCACCCTCTACCCCGCTGATCCGTTTTGGAAGACCGAATTCAAACACTAACTTTGCGCTGTGGGGGATTCCCCCGGACGATTACGTCCGCCTCAAACAGGGGTATGGATCTACCCTGATAAGTACATTCACCAATGCGTAAAATGTGAAAGAATATGTTTTGACTAATACGTAATGATACAATTTTTTAGAAACCGCCTATACTATTATATCTATTTGGACCTGATAGATAAAGCGCACGTGTCACGCATGTGTCACGGAGTCCCATATAAATCTGTATGTGTATACAGTGCTTGTAACTTTACCAAGACCGAGCTAAATTCCTTATCATTTTGATTTTTCCAGAACCTTGCAGTACACTCCAATACTTATATGCTAGATGATCAACCTTTTCTGACCGATTCCACAAAGTTTCTTTCGCAATGCAATCGCATGACCATCACTGGTCTTTATCTTTAAACACATTACTACAAAGTGGCGAATGAGCCGCATGAATATCTTGCGATTAGACGATAGCTTGTTAATGACGGCAACTACCGATTGATTATCAGACCAGAAAGTTACTCTCTTCCTATTTAACCGATCTCTCCATAAGTGACCGCCTACAACTATGGGAAGCAGTTCTAGAACGGCAATGGAGAAATTTGCCTCCTTTACGTATTCCGGCCACCTAGCTTGAGCCCAGCTAGCATCCTTTGAAATAAATGCCAAGCCCAATGCTTGCCGCTGCGTCTGTATAGAATTGACAGCCTTTCACCTGACATAGCGTTGTATCAATCTCTAGACCCAAAATTGTAATTACTCTCGTAGGACCTTCGGTTTTCTCAAGTGCTAAGGGCACACCGAAACTTTGCACATATTTTGGAAGCAGAGCGTGATGCGCTGGCATTGCTCGAAGGAGGAAGCAGCAAAGAAAGAAATCATCCAAGTAATGCAGCATTTGTTCAGTAACAGCTATATGCCGACAACAATCCTCGAGAAAGGAACTAAAGCGCTCAAACATTGCGCACGAATTCGAGCAATTAACGCATGGGCATGCACCTATCACAATAGAATTTTCCATCAATGCACATACGAGCAAATCAAAATCATCTGGATGGACGTGGACGGGCAGTAATCTAAAGGCAGAGTTGATATCGGCTTTCCCCATAAAAAGACTTATGACTAAGTTTAATAATCATGTCTACTGCTTCGTCGAGCCGCGAGGGGAGGGTAATTGCTGTATTAACCGAATTTCGCCTGTTGCTCGTTTTGGAACAACCCCGAAGGGAGAACAACGAAAATTCGGAAAGGAATAGAAGTAAAGGGGGCTACGATTCTGCCAAGAAGCGCCTCCTTTTCTATATTTTGCATAATGATTTGAGATGAAGAATTGCCGACTTGAGATTCTTACAACTCATTATGTATCCCTGTAATGGCTGCCTTGCGGTTTGGCGCCCGCAGTATAAAATTGGCGCTCGCAGGGGAAAATATAAGGCTGCGAAGTATACGTATCAATATCATCAATTGCCATTACTGGCCATGACTCACCATTGTCGCCGCCGTCCTGCCTTCCGGGCCCGGGCGGGGACGACAGGCAGCGCATCGTCGTTGCTGGTACTGGCAGCGGGCAGGAGGAATTGGGCAGGGGGCCTAGCCTTTGACGCCCTCCTCTTCCTTGGCTTGGCCGTTGTTGTCGTCTTCTACTTCGTCGCAGCTTTTGCTGTCACCCTCTGACTTGTTTTCTTCGTCGATTTAGGCAACTTGTAATAATACTTTGAATCAAATTGAAGCCTAACCTAACACGCTTGTAAACCTCGACGTATTAATTGACTCAAATTAGGCAACGTGAAAGGTAGGTAAAGATTGTCAATCAGGAGCTGAAACTTATTAAAGTCAGAAGCACAGTAGTTCATCTATCCGACGATATTACGTTAAAACTTGAACTCACTGCTTAAACGCGGGCGAATATTGAGCAAAAAAAAAACACGAAGGAAGAGCGAAAATTTGTTAAAGCCCAAGTCCACTCCAAAAATAATTTACTTTCAATAGAACCAGACAAATCAGACAAACCAATCAAAAAAAGTTTGAGCAAAATCGGATAACTAATAAGAAAGTTATGAATTTTTAATGACATGAAAAACTTTGGAAATCACTACACAAATTGGCAACTCACTCATGAGTCTGTGACGTATGGTCCTCACTATCCACTAATTATTTGCTGTATATTAATAATATAAATTTCCTATTTTCACCCTAAGAATCCTATTTCTTCACACCAGCATCCATGTTAGATTGTTAGTCATATGTGTTTGTGTGGATGCACAAATAAAGAGTAATTTTGTCCAGTTCAATCATGAAAAAAAAATGAATTTTGATAAACTATTTATTTAAAAATCAATAATTATGAAATACAATATTCAGAAAATAGTATCAATTATTCCAAATTCATAAAAGTTTTTGGGAAATGTCATGCACGCAATATGATACAAATCATATAACCTGGGTAAAGGCATGGGGGAAATCAAGTTTTAGGGGAAGAAAAAGGAAATTAATGGGATTAAACTATGTAAAGCAATTGATAAGTTGTGAGGACATGACGTCACAAACTGATAACCATCTTGGCACTTTGTGTTGTGATTCTCATTGTTCCATAGTTTTACATACTTTTTCAAAAATTCATAACTTTCTTATTAGTTATCCGATTTTGCTCAAACTTTTATTGATTGGTTTGTTTGATTTTTCTGCTTTTATTGAAAGTAAGTTATTTTTCGAGTGGACTTGTCCTTTAAGGGTGCGTTTAATCGACACTTTTTCACCCTAGAATCACGGTTTCTAAAGACGTTTAGTTTAAAACGCAATGCGTTCAAGCGATTTTTTCGTCGGTCGTAAAAATAAACGTGTTTGAAAACACAAACATGAAACGCTGAAAAAGATGCGTTTTGTATCATGATTCAAAAGAATCACGGTTGCTAAAATTCGATTGAACGGACGGAGTTTTCAATCATGATTGTATGACGAAGCCTCTTCCAGTTTGGGAAAAACCGCGCGCCCGCTTTGCATGCAATTTGCGTTCACTATACCATCGTGGCCTATTCCGTTATGTTATTCCTTGTTTTTCCTTCTATCATTTTCTCTTTCTGTCTTTCCTTATGTTATTCTTTGTTTCTTCCTTCTATTCTTATGTTATTCTTTTTTTTTTTTCTTCTATCACCTTTTCTTATGTTATTCTTTGTTTTTATCATTCTATCATTTGCTCTTTCTGTCTTTCCTTATGATATTCTTTGTTTCTTCCTTCTATACTTATGTTATTCTTTGTTTTTTCCTTCTATCACCTTTTCTTATGTAATTCTTTGTTTTAAGCATTCTATCAATTTCTCTTTCTGTCTTTCTTTATGTTATTCTTTGTTTCTTCTTTCTATCATCTTCTCTTATGTTATTCTTTGTTTTTATAATTCTATCACTTTCTTTTATGTTATTCTTTGTTTTAATCATTCTGTTACTTTCTCTTTCTATCTTTCCTTATGTTATTCTTTGTTTTTTCCTTCTATCACCTTTTATGTTATTCTTTGTTTTAAGCATTCTATCACTCTCTCTTTCTGTCTTTCTGTCTTTCCTTATGTTATTCTTCGATTCTTCCTTCTTTCACCTTCTCTTATGTTATTCTTCGATTCTTCCTTCTTTCACCTTCTCTTATGTTATTCTTTGTTTGAATCATTCTATCTTTCTCTTTCTGTTCTTCCTTATGTCATTCTTTGTTCCTTCCTTTTTTCACATTCTCTTTCTGTCTTTCCTTATGTTATTCTTTGTTTCTTCCTTCTAATTTTATGTTATTCTTTGTTTTTTCCTTCTATTACCTTCTCTTTTGTTATTCTTTGTTTCTTCCTTCTATTCTTATGTTATGCTTTGTTTTTTTCCTTCTATCACCTTTTATGTAATTCTTTGTTTTAATCATTCTATCGACTTTATCTTTCTGTCTTTCCTTATGTTATTCTTTGTTTCTTCCTTCTATCACCTTCTCATTCTTTGTCTTATTATTGCGATCTATGCTCAAAACAGCAGTCGACAGTCGGCCGTAAACAATTCCAGAAAGCGCGCGCCGAAGTTCCTGGGCCATACTGCGCAGTGTGATGCGCAGTGGTTTGGCTCGCAATGAGCTAGAATCAGCGTTGATGAAAAATCGCTTGAACGCAAACCGCAGTGACCTTGCTTTTTGTAACGGCGTTTTGAATTGTGATTCATGTTTGTGATTCTAGCTTCGAAAATTCGATTGAACGCACCCTAAGTGTGACGACTTCGAAATACCATGGACTGAATGAGGTTTTATTGTCCAAAATAAAACTGCTTTGGGGAGAGGAAAGAGGAGGAGAGTTGAGAGCTGACCGCATGTTTACATTACGGCGACTGGTTTCTTCCCCGTCCAAGGTTTATTGCATCATCAGATTACATTAATAGCCTCCTCTCCCCCATAAATAAAACTTCGTCCCAGGTAGCTGTCAATAAACTATTTTAACTTCCTCTGCGCTGGTTAAAATTAATTATATTAAATAAATATGTAAGTCTGAGAATTTCCAGGCTATTATATTTTACTACTTTTGAAACATGAGTGTAGAAAAGTTTTCCCAGTACTCCATGTGAAGCTTAAAGGTAATACAAAGTTTTGGGAAATTTTGAAAATTGGGTGGGTAATGAATCTTTAAAATTTTGATATATTTGGATGCCCCTGTGGATGTATTATAAGCACTGACAAAATTAGCCCCTAAAACACTTCTGTTTTCGAGAAAAATTGGATATAAAAATTTACCGGTGCTCCCGGTAAATTTTGATAAATTTCAAATAGCGCCTATGGCCGTACAATCGTAGCTGCGACCATGAAAATCTCAGAATATGTAGTTGGGATATATAATTTCCTAACGGGAATAGCTAATCGGTCGATGTCAGTCAAGAAACATTGTTTTTATAGCTAAATTAATATCTTGACCTTGAGAGGGAACTATACAACATAAAGAGTTTATTATTTATAATTTCATAACTTTAGACTCGATTTCAACCGCGACAACGATCAATGTATATTGTAGGAACGCATATGCTTCTAATGTGTTAATTTGAACCAAATTCATGACCCCATACCAAAACTTTGTAATACCTTTAATGCAAAGATGCCTGCATTGGGAATCCAGTAAATTCATTTGTGTTTAGCTGTAATTATTTGTATGCCCATTCTTTCATAACCTTTAAAGTTTGTTATTTATGCGACACTTAATACAAATCTTTGGAATACATATAGATTCACAAATCAATATAATCCTGATCCATTAACATATGCAATAATCCAAGTAAGAGGGAAAAACGTACATTACCAATAGAGCCCTATCATAAAATTAGTAATTGTTCTATACCTCTTTCTCTCTCTCTCTCTCTCTCTCTCAGGAATATTTCCCACAATCCTCTGCAGATGATTGAAATAGGAACGTTTGATAACCTAACCAACCTCCAAGAGTTGTAAGCACATTTATTTAATTTCTAGAAATAGAAAAAATATTTTATCCTGTATTAAACAAATGGAGGCTTGAGTAATATCACATTATTTGTATTAATACGCGTTATTCGATTTAATTTTACTATTGTATAGCGGATGATATTGATATTACTTTAAAAAATTAAACTATTATATGTTTAATTATTTGCTTGTAATAGGTAGAGAATGTTTTTAATGTGAAATAAGAATAGTGTATTTCTATAAAATAATAGTATTTTGACTGTACTAACTTCACCCTGACACTGCTAAAAAGAATATTTGTCTCTATTTTGGTGAAATCGTTGCTGAGTATTCACTCATCCTGAAATATGTCTACATTATTAATGTTCGATTAATGAATAAAGTGTTCGTTCTATACATTGTATTCATTATAATTAGTATTTTTATATGTAAGTATTTTTTTGGGGTGTTTGTGTGTTTCTTTGCAGGGATATTCGAAACACACTTATATTTGAATCAGGCGATACTGAATTTGGCGCGTTCACAGGCTTACAGAATCTAGAAACCTTGTAAGTCTAAAATTTACGATATATGAGTCCTAATTAAATCTGATATTACAAACACAGAATTGAAGAAAATAAATAAATGACGGCAGACATGAAACTGGAAGAAGGAGGGGGGGTAATTTATTTCAATAGGGACTCCTTGTGGTACAGTCATAGGAAAGAAAAGAAAAGGATTCGTTGAACGGGATCTTTTTTGCACGGTCTGCGACAGATGTCAATTTCTAGGTTTGGAATGGATGTCGTGGAGGTGGTAATGATGGTAAGGGGGGTCTAAGCATGGGTGATTGATTTCTTTTGTTTCTTTAATCATCTATGTTTGTATCATCTGTACATCTTCAAAACCTGGTCCATGCATTCCTTCTCCTTCACCGTCTTCTTTAAATTTGGAAATCCAGATAACGAATAGAACTGGGGTTGATGTAACATTTAGATAAGAGTTGTCATCGAATACTGTTAAATAAACAAAAGCATCATAACCATTATGATTTTCATATATGTTTTTGTTTAAATATATATAGGTATGCTGACAAATACCTTCTCTGCTGCCTGGCGGGTTTAGGGGATTCCCCTAACTGCAATGCACCACGTGACCAGTTCTCGTCTTGTGAAGATCTCATGGCCAATAACATCCTTCGAATCTTTATCTGGATTCTCGGGACCAGTGCTTTCATTGGCAACGTCCTTGTTGTTGGCTATAGACTCGTCAATTCTGGATGGGGCCGACATACGACCGTCCAATCGAGTCTGATCACCAACCTAGCCGTCTCTGATTTCTTGATGGGTTTGTACATGATTGCAATAGCGTCAGCTGATGTATATTATCAAGGGAACTATGCTGCTCATGCTGATGATTGGAAGGATAGCATCCTGTGTAAGGTTGCCGGTATCACTTCCGTTGTCTCCAGCGAGGCTTCGGTGTTTCTGATTACGATCATAAGCATTGATAGGTGTGTCCATGTGGTGGCGCCATTTAAACTGCACCTACATCTCTCTGTCTGTGGTGCTCGAGTAGTTGAGCTCATCATCTGGGCCCTGGCCGCCTTTCTTGGCATTCTACCAACTCTTATCCCGGCTTTCGTCGAAGGGAAGTTCTACGGTCAATCAGGAGTCTGTCTGGCTCTACCCCTAACAGTCGATCGTCCTGCAGGATGGCACTACTCCATCTCCTTGTTCATTGGTGTCAACTTCGTGGCGTTCCTGGTGACCCTCCTATGTTACATCTCCATCTACTGCATGTTTCAGATGTCGAAGCAGCGGATCGTCGGGAAAAGGAACAAGTCTAAGGAGGATATGCGATTGGCTGAAAACATCAAGCTGGCATCTAGGATGGCGCTTGTTGTTGGTACAGACCTTGTTTGTTGGTTACCAATCATCGTCATGGGCTTGATGTCAGCGAGTGGAACTCTGACAATTTCTGCACAGGTGAGTTTCCGTTACCACACTTGTACTAATTTGGTTGGAGGCATATTCAGGGCAGAGCAATTTACCCTTACGGATAATTATTTGGGGGATGTGCTGTTCGGTCTGTTAGATTGTTCGTCAAACGACGGGCTATAATCAGTCACTCGTAGGGTACTTCTAGATTTCGTCGAAAGATTAGGCCGTATTACCTCAGGAAATACCAAAGTGGAAAGACATTGAATCAGAAAAACGCAAACCTTTTTCAAGTTGAAATGTTTTAAGACCAACTCATTTCCGCTGTTTTATAGCCATACAAGTAACACAACGGTGTTCCTTTCTGTTAACGTCATGAAAATACTTGAGAGTTAATTTGACATGCTATACAATGTACATTCCATTATCATAACGATTAATATATTTCTTTACTTTGAAGGTATACGCATGGACAGCAGTCTTTGTGCTACCCGTCAACTCGTCTCTTAATCCATATCTTTACACTCTTGTATCGATTCGCCAAAGGAAGCAGAAATCAGCTGAGAATCGAAGCATGAAGTACGAGGAAAAGACTATGGGTAAGGACTGATATCTCTCTCAATGGATTATCTAGTGAAGTGTGTTGATTATCTGAACGCGTGCCCACATCTAATATTTTCACATGTTTATCCTGTCACAGATTTCACTATTTTCAGCTTGTAAATGACTTTTGGGTTGATGATTAATGCTGATACAAAGGCATCCAGTGGACCTGGAACTTTAAATCATAGCCTTGTCGTCACCTATTGAATTGTGCGGACATTGAAATGACGTTTTTCGTCAGCCGACCATGACTTGTGTGATAAATTCTTATTTGCCACATAATGCTTGCAAACGTGTACAGGAGTAAAGAGAAAACTTTAATTAGAGTCTTGATGACGGTTTAAATTTGTACCAATCAATTCATGATCGTGGTCATTCTCAGGCTTACAAGATGCTTTTCCCTCACTTTATTGATGTATTAGGACAAGTCTAAGCTATTTGTTCCATACGTTACCTACCGCATCTATAATCCCAGTATATCTGATTAGTGCATCGAGCAGATAGCCCTACTAGATCATGAGTCAGACAAAACATTGAATAGAAGTATATTATTCTTAATATGTCAATTTATGTTCATTGATTTGGCAACGTTTGGGACGATTATTTAACTTGCCCATGAATATATTAATCCTCTCTCTCAGAGGACAGTATTTTTGACAACTTTGACCTCGAGTTGATTTCTTGAAAATCTTTGGGAGCGCGTTTCACGCTGTCTTACCAAAGGGTCCCGTAACACAAATGTTTGTAATAAATTGCAAATTTGAAACAACGATTGTGATTGGTAAATGGTTAGCCTTTTTAACAATATTTTAGTGCAATAATGATCTTGATTGACCATTGCCATTTTGCGAATGACTGCAACTTTTGTTTTACGGGGCTCAGCAGTTATTCCTTCATTTAATGGATGTTTTTGATAACTCATTGATCCCTTCCAGAAGCCAGTATTTTTTACGACACTTCAATCATCTCAGTATTCACGTCTCTACCTAGCCCCTCACCAGAGCGACTGATCGAATGGATGAAACGTAACCAACGATCTCTTGGACGCTTAGAAGTCGATGTGATTCAACGTGACGTCACGAAGGCTGTGGAAAGAATGAAGGAGTCCGGACTATTGAATGACGTCATACTCAACTTGCATCAAATTGCCGTCCAAGCAGTAAGTTTGAGATTTGTTTTGGAAGTGACAGTGTTAAAACTGTTTAAACGATCGAAATGACTTTGGAAGAATTAATGAAATGTAACTACAATAGCCCTGTACATCAATTGATTTCACGAAGTCTTTGTGATCCTGTTTTTATGAGAGACGAAGTGAGGGAAAAACTTTAAAGAAACAAAACAATATTATTTGAAGAAAAAAAGCCAAAAGGTAACTAGTCCATTTAGGTAAAGTAAGATTTTGGAGTATTGACTAAAAGGTGTTATTATTTTTTTCTACAGGATGGTGCAGGAAGAATCATACACGCTTTTGTAGTTCTAGACTCATCTCTGACATTCCTTGAATCACGTGATGACGATCTGACGACCATTCTGGAGAATGATGGAAACATCGACATCATACTCAATATGATTGCGAGGGCAAATATGCCAAAGTAAAGAAAAGGAGAGAGATCGGGAAATCTAAGATTAGAATGAATCATGAAATAACAAGCTTACATGAAGCTACATAGAGTATTTAAGAAAAGTGAGAACACCTTTTGAAAAATGTTAAACATTGAATTTAAGTTCCTTTCTGCATTACACTGTTTCATTGAAAAAATATGCTGCACCTTTAAATCTAATTTAATTTGTAAAAAGTTATATCAAACTATTTTGTTAGGAGTATATACTTACTTGTGTATGGTAATGTATGTCTAACTGTAAATATAGAGGAAGTGATATGTTTTAGAGAATATATTCGATTTACCATGAGTTTATATGTAGAACTTAAGTCACACTATAGGCGTACAACCGGTTGTTGACTTCCGACAAGCAAAATAAAACTGCGACCATCGACAACCAATTGAAAATAATGTATAATATTATATAATGTGGAATATTGTAAGAAATTGCCCTATCATCAAAGATTTTCGTAAACTAATTTGCGACAGCTCATGGAAATATTTGTGAATTGTTAGCAGTCGGTCAGTCATTGATCTGCAATAACAAATAACTCGTCGGAGAACAATGGACGATGTTCTTACGACCGTCGGCAAGCTTAACCTTGGGGGCGGAATAATACTGATGCAAACACATAATACACTTTGCTTATTGTATTTGTTTAGATGAGGTGGGACTGGGATATTATTATTTTTTTTTAATTTTTCTTTAAAGACGAATATGTATGTTGTATTGAAACAACATACATATTCGTCTTTAAAGAAAAATTAAAAAAATATAAAATAATATCCCAGTCCCACCTCATCTAAACAAATACAATAAGCAAAGTGTATTATGGTTTGATCCGAAAAAGCCATACAAAACAGAAAAACGGAAAGAGGAAAAAGGTTTGAAATGGAAGCTAGAATGAAGATGGCGAAGCTACATGCAGATAATAAAGAGAACGTAGTAGGTAATCGTTTACACAAACATGACAAATGAGAACAAAAGTAATCTCTTATTATTATTTTTTTCTTCAAATGGCTGCCCTGTTAAAGACATGTTTTTATTACTTTTGTTTTTGGAACATCTATACAACTAAATCTAGGGTGTATTATGAAGGGGAGGAAATTTTTTCCCCAATTTAACAGCTAGTAGCATAATTGAGTAATATGTTTATATTAATAAATCAGGCTTTATTTTCCTTTTGAACTGACATTTGGTATTTGCACTAGCCTGCTACAGCTTCCAAACAGTTTTTCATATGAGGAAAACAACATAAACATGGGTAGGACTCAGTATATTAGTGATTAATATTCATATTTTTTATATAGTCTTTTTTCTCGCTCCTTTCTTTCAATGGAAAATTGCAAAACTAAATTTATAAACTACCAGTAAAAGCAACAATAACAATTCCAAAGTGTCTACGTTTAAATTCCAAAGTTCATATTAGTCGTGTATCATTCGTCGATCAGTTGTCGTTCTTTTCTCAACCAAATAGCGCCTGGAAATAGTCGTCTAGCATGGAAGATAAACTAAGGCGATCAGTCGCCAATCAATCTCAGAACTGTCGCCTACCCTTGTACAGCCAAGAACAAACCTTTCAGTGAACAGTCTGGTCAGTAAAAGGGTTTCCCGACCTCCGACCGACCAGTGGTCGGGATTTGGCGACCGGTTGTAGCTCTAGTGTGACTCAGGCTTTAGCTAGCGATGAAGAGAACAGAAATAGCATGATGTTTGATAATAAATGCTTCGTCATAGATTAAGCTTTGTTTACATAACTTTATAAGCACATTGTACAGAAAATAGCAATCGTTAAGAAAGACTGTTTGTTGGAATGTGTTAATATATCTTATTTTCATTTCATTTATGAAATTATATTAGCATCAGATTGTCCATTTCCCTCCACAGAACTGCTAATTTCTAGAATTTGTTTCGCTTTGGCTAAATATACTATGTCCATTTTCAATCTAATTCAATTCAATGTATTTCCACTTTATTAACAATTTACAAGTCAATAACAAACACATATGCATAATAGTGGCGGGGTCATGAAAAGCACTACTTGGCTTATTGAAAATGACCCCTTAACAATTTACATTGGAAGAAAATATCAAAAATTATAACAGGAGAAACATAACAAAAACATCAAAATTTAAATATAAACAAATTGACGGGAAAGAAAAGAAAAGAAAGGAAACATCAACAAAATATTTATCATTTATGTCTTCAGGAGGTGTTGATTAAATAATGTTTGAACTGTGTTACGGTCTTTCTATTCTTGAGATAAGGTGGCAGGTTATTCCAAATAATTGGTTCATTGTAAAAAAAAAAAAAAAGAATTCTGGGTTATTGATATGCGGTTTAAAGGGAGGTAGATATTTTGAGCATTTCTAGTATTGTAATTATGAATGGAACCATTCGAAGTATAATAATCGTCATGAATCTTTGGAAGAAGTTTATTAGACAGTTGAAAAATGAAAATTGCACTATTTATTATCTCTCTCTCTCTCTCTTTCTCTATATTCCTCACCTCTGTCTCCCTTTTTGTAACCCTCTGACTCCCTCTCGATCTCATCACTAACATTCTCTCCTCTCTCTCACCTCTCTTATTTCTCCCCTCTCCTTATCTCTCTCCCTCTCATCTCTCTCTCTCTCTCTCTCTCTCTTTTTTGTATCCCTTTCATCTTTATCCCCTTCCCTTCTCTTCCCCGGTTTTCCTCCTCTCACTTTATATACTGACAACTTGGAATTAATAATCGAATTATTAATTTCTGTTTAATTCACTTTAATACAAAAATATCAGTATTCCAGCATTGGAGATTGATTACAAATAATTCTATAACATTTTTGTATAAGATCAAAAGGTTTGAGATGAATTCAATTTTTTTCAAATCAACACTTTGTATTACTATAGTTACCAGCATAGCGTTGTTTATTGCGGAGAACGCCAGCTTATGTTCCATGGTTATACCAATGTGTATTTTCTTCTCAAAATGATTTGCACGATCACTACGAATGTACACTAGCTTTAATTTTAATGTATACAATTTAAAGATGTCGTACCAGTGGAAACTAAAAACAGTTATTATTCTGTTTGTTGAAAACACAATATGCTTTATTTAAACCAGAATAAAATAATTGAATGGTTCAGAGTATAGTACGTCATACAGTAAACAGTAAAGAGAGAAAGTAATTTATTAAGGTTGAACTTATATATATTTTCGAGAAAGTTAGAAAAGGGCAATTTCAATACCTACTAAATGTCCCATAAATTTCCAAAATAAAATCGAAGATTTCACAAATTGTTTCTGTCAGCACAGAATTGGGAATGTGCAGTCAAAAAAGTTCGTGAGAAGTCTAACGTTATTCTAGCTTTTGGAAATTTATGAATTCGTGTCTGGATCCATAAAGGCATTCAAGTTTTGTTTGCACACTTCATATAAACTGTTGTCGAGTATTGGTTGGGGAAGGGGAAACAATTATTGATTGTTGATGAACAAAGATAGACATACTCTCTCACATTAGTAAGAGCCGCTACTGCACGATTCACCTCTAAATTGTACTTTTAATAAATTCAAGTGATGCACAGAACTACGCATTCATACTAATGTGTTTCGAATCGATGTATGTATGTATATCTGCACTAATCAATGCAACAAATATATCATGCTGTGACCTGCTTAATTATTCACATTTGATATTTTACACACTCGCTATATATCTTCACATTCGGCCATTTTGTTTTAATATAATAGCATTAATGCACAACTCTTTGTTATAAGTGCCACATTACAAATTATTTAATTAACCTATTACGAATAATTGTATTTTAATTATTCAGAATACGAATAGCCGATACATTACTTGTGTTTTGGTAGGAAAATTAAGCCATATGTGTCCTACCTAGCAACAAGTAATGTATGCGATTCGCATTCTGACTATATTGAAATACAATCATTTTTTAAAGGTGAACTAAATAGTTTGTAACGAAGCACTAAATAGATAAATTAAATTACATTATGAATTTGACCTATTCATTAAGCTAGGACACTGTAACGCAATACGCGGTCATTAAGGCCCGGTCACACAGAGGGGACGCATGCAGGACGCACGGCCGGCGCATGGAAAATTTCCAATTTTGGCCAGTGCGTTGTCGTTCGCTAGGCGTGCGTCATCACTCGTAACTCGTTCGTCGAGCGCGCTGGACCAACGCTGGACCAGCGCTATGCATTCGTCGTCATTCGCTGTGTGCGTCGGGATTTTTTGAGCATGCTCAAAAGTGTGCGCGGAGCTCGACGCATGAATATACACGCCAAAGGCACGCCAGACGTGCGTTGAGCGCGCTAGACCAGCGCCAGACATACGCGGGGTACACGCCCTGTATACGCACAGCGCGCTAGCTACACGCTGTGCATTTTGTGTCAGCTCACTAGCTTTTCCAAAATCATGGCAAAAGTTAGGCACACGGCCTTTTCCGATTTCCAATGCGCTGGCCGTGCGTCGAAGAACGCGGTGCATGCGTGGACCATTCGTCCAGCGCGCTAGCAACACGCTGTGCATTCGTGGAAGTTGTTATCACGTGCGCTCTGGGTACGGTCTGTATGCGTACTGTATGCGCCCTGTATGCGCTCAGCGCGCTAGCAACACGCTATGCATTTGGTGTCAAAAGTTGGGCGCACGACAACGCACTGGCCAAAATTGCAAATTTCCCATGCGCTGGCCGTGCGTTCCCCATGCGTTCTCCCTGTGTGACCGGGCCTTTACAAAAAGACCATTGGGGGTAATCATTATTATGATTCATGGTAAATAACAGAGATAGAGAGGATCTTTCCTAAAACCCGCCAGTGGATTAAATAAAAAACACATCCACAATTAACGAACTTGAAGATGATCACCCTCTCTACCAAAAAAATGAGATGACAGTTGTCAGATTATTTGAAATTTGAATAAAATCAGGGGGCTGCAGACCACGCCCCTGACCCTCTTGAGTCGTACGACTATGACCAAGAAGGTAGTTTACATACGAAATAATTATGTTGGGTGGACGTACATGGCACATCGTTCCAATCACCAAAGCGAGAGGATACTATCTCGGTACAATCCTCTCGACCTGTTCCATCGGATTCCCAGTTAGTGTAGTCACTGTCCGTCCCGTCTATCCACTCATGACTGCCATCTGATGTGGCGTCATGAAACCCTATTCGCATGTACGCTGCATCACTCTGAGCAAGAGAGAGAGACAGATTGAGGGAGGGGGAGGGAGAGATGGAGGGAAAGAAAGAGAGAGGAAGGTTGAGAGAGGAGGAGAGAGGGAGAGAGGGGAGGAAGAGAGGGAGAGGGGTCGATAGAACGAGACACGGGAAGGGAGAGAATGAGAGAGAAAGAGAGGGAAAGATTGAGAGAGGGTGAGGGAGAGATGGAGGGAGAGATGAAGGGAGGGAGAGAGGGAGAGATGAAGCGGGGTAGATGGAAGAGAAAGGGAAAGGAAGAGAATATGAGAGAGAATGAGATAGAAATAAATGGTGAAGAGAGAGAGATTTGCAAAGACAGAGAGTAAGGCACAGAGAGAGAGAGAAAGAGACAGACATACATAGAGAGAGACGGAGGGAGGGGGGGTGGATAGAGCATTAAGTTTAAGAATTCCTCATTACTCCACTAAATGACGTAACCACCCGATTTAAGTACACAATTATATTACGTTTCTATTTTTTAAATTGAAGACACTCTGCTTCTTCTTTTTTTTTTTTTTTTTTGGGAGGGGGGGGGGGTGTCCTTTTTTATTTTCTTAATTCATTTTAATAACTTTTATTATGCATAACAAATAAATAAAAAGAAAATATGCTAATTTTGCTGTTTTACAAAATAATGGTATTTCTGTCTAAACCATGCTCTATATTAGCAAAATATCAATGATAAACATTTATCGTATTTGATCCAAATTTATTTGACCGCACAAGATGATAACATTGAGTTGAACCCTTTTACACACTCCACAAAATGTTATCTCTTGTTCATAATAAAGTATGGTTAAGAATGTTGGACTTCCACATGAATTTTTTCAAACATTGCCAAATCCCTGAAAAGGTTATTCAATCATAACGGAATGAACATTTATGTGACTCCAAGGTGCGTAACGTTTCAAAGGGACAGTTGGGTTCTTGTTTAAAGGTAAAGACCAGTTATAGTCATGCGATTGCATTGTGAATGGAACGTTGTGGAATCGATCAGAAAAGGTTGATCATCTAGCATCTAGCATCTGCAAGGTTCTGGAATCATCAAAATGATAAGAAATTTGGCCCATTCTTCGTAAAGTTACAAGCACTATACACAGAAAGACAGGCGCGGATCCAGGGGGGGGGGCCGAGCGGGCCTTGGCCCCCCCCCCCCGCAAAAAAAAAAAAAAAAAAAAAAAAGAGAGAGAAAGGAAAAGAAGGGAAAGGGAAAAAGGAGAAAAAGGCTGTTAACCCCCCCCCCCCCCATCAAAAAAAATAAGAGAGAAGGAAGGGAAGGGAAAGAAAAAAGGAAAAGAGGAGATACTGGCGTACTGATAGAGGGGGGGGGGGCTTCGGGGAAATCAAATTCAAACGTGGTTTATTTCTAATTCCACAACGGTGGATTACAAATAATGCTGAAATGACATAATTTCCGAAATTTTTCCTCACTTTTTAATTATTAAATTATACGTTTGTATGTGTTTGTTGGAAAATGACAAATTCCTAAATTTACAGCCAGGCAAAAAATATGATTCTTGTGATTCCTACATGTCAGGGCCCGAGGTAATGGGGGACTGAAATCAGACGAGGATAAAGGGTCGAGAACGGTACAACGAATCGTCTTCTTTCTTTAATAGTTTAATAAAACGTCAAAGCTTCCGCGCTTCGCGCAGAAGGGGGAGGGGGGGACTAAATTTAGACGAGGATTAAGAGTCGAGAACTGTACAACGAATCGTTTTCTTTCTCTAATGATTTAATGAAACGTAAAAGCTTCCGCGCTTCGCGCGAGAAAGGGGGGGGGGGGCGCTGAAATCAAACGAGGATAAAGGGTCGAGAACGGTACAACAAATCGTCTTCTTTCTTTAATAGTTTAATAAAACGTCAAAGCTTCCGCGCTTCGCGAAGGAGGGGGGAACCTGAATTCAGACGAGGATTAAGGGTCGAGAACTGTACAACGAATCGTTTTTTTCCTCTAATGATTTAATGAAACGTAAAAGCTTCCGCGCTTCGCGTGGGAGGGGGGGGGGAAACTGAAATCAGACGAGGATAAAGGGTCGAGAACGGTACAACGAATCGTCTTCTTTCTTTAATAGTTTAATAAAACGTCAAAGCTTCCGCGCTTCGCGCAGGAGGGGGAGGGGGGGGGGACTGAATTTAGACAAGGATTAAGAGTCGAGAACTGTACAACGAATCGTTTTCTTTCCTCTAATGATTTAATGAAACGTAAAAGCTTCCGCACTTCGCGTGGGAGGGGAGGGGGGAACTGAATTCAGACGAGGATTAAGAGTCGAGAACTGTACAACGAATCGTTTTCTTTCTCTAATGATTTAATGAAACGTAAAAGCTTCCGCGCTTCGCGCAGGAGGGGGAGGGGGGGACTGAATTTAGACAAGGATTAAGAGTCGAGAACTGTACAACGAATCGTTTTCTTTCTCTAATGATTTAATGAAACGTCAAAGCTTCCGCGCTTCGCGCAGGAGGGGGAGGGGGGAGGGGGACTGAATTTAGACAAGGATTAAGAGTCGAGAACAGTACAACGAATCGTCTTCTTTATCTAATAATTTAATAAATCGTAAAAATTTTCGCGCTTCGCGCGGGAGGGGAAAAACTAAATTCAGACGAGAATTATTTTCGAGAACGCTACAACGAATCGAATCGTCTTCTTTCTCTAATAATATAATGAAACGTCAAAGCTTGGGAGGGGGAAACTCTCCCCCCCCCCCCACCCCCCCCTGCACCGACCCCCCCCCCCGCATTACGTCACTGTTGGTCACCATTATGTACCAATATTTGGCTCGCATAATTTCAAATTTGGGCCCCCCCCCTAAGAAATCCTGGATCCGCGCCTGCAGAAAGATGTATATGGGACTACCCTATATCTCTCACAGACCATGAGAGAAACAAATTTACCGAATATATGAATTAGTAGGCGGTTTCCCGGCAAATTTTTTATCATCATGTATTAGTCAAAACATATTCTTTCACATGATTGATAATGAGAGCTTCCATTTCATTTTTTGAAATTGGGGCGTTTCCAATACTGGTCTTTACCTTTAAGACCGCAAATGCCTTGAAAGTGCATGGTTATTTAGGCCCCACAAATATTAGAAATGGTTATATTTATGAATATTTCAGCCGTCTCTGAACTGAATTTGATCAAACAAAAATGATTTTGTCATTTAAAGTGTATGCTATTTTGAGTCTTTCAAATTTGACACTCAATTTTTCATTATCTCATTAAAAAAAAAATTGTGTAGCACCCTCTATACCAAAACTCAATTATCCCTTTAAAGAAATGGCTTAGGTTAAGATTGATTAAAGGCTTAGTCCACTCCAAAAATAACATGCTTTCAATAGATGCAGAAAAACAGGAGAAACAGAGTAAAAAAAGTGTGGGGAAAATCGGATCACAAATAAGGAAGTTATGAATTTTGTAAAATGTATGAAAAACTAAGGAGCAATGAAAATCACTACAAAAATTGCCAAATTGTTTATTAGTTTGTGACGTCATTGCTTCACTATTTGTCAATTGCTTTAAACATTTTTATCCCATTATTTCCCTTTTTATCCCCGAGATCTTGATTTCCCAATGCCTTTGCCCAGGTTTTATGTTTTGTTTTAGGTTTTATTTCACATAAACCTTTTATGAACTTTGAAAAATTGATACTGTGCCATCACTATAACCCAGGTGATAAAGAAAAACAGTGCGTTACTGTTGCAACTTTGTAATCTAGATGACAGATAAGTAGTTACCGAGGTAGTAGTTTAGTCCGTCAAAAATAATGTTATGTTATAATCGAGGGTGTTTAAATACGTCCAGTATCTCTTTAAAGCTCCTTTTCTTTTAAATATAGTAGGCCGTTGACCAAATGAAATCCTTAACTACAAAACAAGCTTTGTGTTGGTGATTAAATGGTTCTCTTTGTCTCAAGGCTCTTTCAAAACTATGATCAGTCTTCATTAATTTTTCATGCATGCATGAAGCATTCCACCGGTCCCCCCACCCCAAAACATAAACAATCGGTATGTCAGTGCCAAAAATAATAAATTGATTATTAATTTAATAAATTTACATTAAAAACAATAGATATGCCTACATAGATGCGCATGCACACGTTTACTAATTTATATTTCCATTGCTTATGCGATTGAAAAAGGTGAAGTCTGGCTGAAGACAACCCAGCAGACCATTGTTCTAGCAGGCCGCAAACATTACTCAATCCTACAGTTCGATACTATGCCATCACTATAACCCAGATGACAAATAGTGACAGTATATTAATGTTGCAACTTTGTAACATAGATTACAGATTATATACTCTGGTCTAGTATTACTGCGCTACTTCGGATAATATGTTTCAGTATCTTACTGTGACTGTTTTGATATCGGGTGATTGGAAGCCATATTGGCAAATTAAAAATAGAATAGTCGATCGCGTTTTCATTTACAACATAGCAACGCATGAACCTGTTTGGTAAAATCGACACGAACTCTGACGTATACAGTGCATGCGCAGACCTTATATGAATAAGAGGAATGGTATTTAAGACTTTGTTTTATTCAAAAATCATTTAATGCAATGATGCACCATACATAACGTCGGTCGAGAAGTTACAAAGATATTCATCTAATTAATTCTAGGCATTTCAGAATGCATGAAACACAGAAGGTTTTTTGAGAATCAACTCATCGAGTGTTTACGTCCACTGGTTATCAAGATGTTACCCCGTCATCCAATACTCGTCTATTTCCTCATATCTGCATTCTACTCTTCTGTTGCTTTTTGCGATACAAGTGAGTATCATTCTTCTGTTTGTAAAAAAACATTCAAATAAGTTTGTTTGCCTGGGTATGAATGTTTGTACAATTCTTAATATAAACCTGAAATGGCCAGTTAACCGTTTTACAGTTTTATATTAAGATATGCCTGAGGCGTGGATGGTAATGGTGTGTAGTAGACTTGTTTATTTCTTATAATTCTCGAGGTTGATTTATATTCATATTTGTTTTTCATCTTTCTAGTTCAAGATTTCAATAATCACTGAACATTGTACTTAGGAAATCTTGAATTGCATTTGAAAATATATTGTTGGGATGGCGGGTATAACTCTAGAAGCATGCCTTCAGTCGTCGTGTTTTAGTTACCTTAGGCATGATTAATATCGTCGCCAATTTCTTTCTTTTTTAAATAATGAATAATCAAAAGTGTTAAACGGACGACTTCAAAAGGGATAAACAAAAAATCATACACATTATTACCGATGTATTCGTAACACAAATTTATCATTATATCATTATTTCCACACTTTTCACAAAGTTAGCTAAATATACAAATAACCACCAATATAAAAACAAACAACGTTTATGTTGTATTTTTTATTTATACAAAATTAAATTTCTAGTTTCGTTAGTGTTAATACATGGTCTTGTTTGTTATTCTATTGAATAATGGTAATAGTAATAACAATAGTAATGATGATGATAATAATAATAATAATTAAAACAATAATAACAATAGTAATAATAACGATAATGATAATAACGATAATAATAATAGCAATGCAGAGGTGCCGTGGTTTGTGGATCTGTCACCGGACTGTACATCACATGGTTCACGGTTCGAGTTCCGCCGCGACACTAATATCCTTTGGCAAGACAATAATCTACAATTGCCCCTCTTCACCCATGTGAAGTAAATGGGTACACGGAAGGAAGACATTCGTTGAAGGCTCTAGCGCCTTAAAATGGCAGCTTATCTTCAGACGGGGTAATAATGTGATACTTAATGTGTATTAAGCGCAGTATAGTATATTCATAGAGCGGCTGCGCTATACAAATGGACATATTATATTATCATTATTCTCATTATTATTATTAATATTATCATTAGAAATAGTAGTATAAATAATCATAAAAATAATAATAATATAATCATAAGAAGGGTGAGATTTTCTCCGAATACACTTGAAATCAAAACATAAAAAAACATCTGCATTATAAAAAAATGAACAACACAATTCATAGAATATACAAAAATGAATGAGAACAATTAATAATATGCCGAATCAAACAAATACGTGTTAAGGTTAAGTTTTAAACATTTCAACTGATCTGCTAGTACGAATGTCTAGAGGAAAAGCATTCTAAAGCGAAGGCCCTGCATTAGCAAAGGTTTTCTACCCCACTTGGTATTGAGCTTAGGAACAACACATACTCCGAAGTTTTGAGAACGTAAAGGTCTAGACGATATCTAGTGATTTATCAAAGTAGACTTGTTCTGTGTATCAGAGCACACAATTAAATAAAAAGAAAACAATATTAAAACAATGCGTTAAGTCATAGGCAACCAAATCAGTGGTTTGTGAATTAGTGCGATGCCACTTTGTTTGTTGCAGAGGGTCACTCTACAAGCAGCGGCATTTTAAAGTTTTGTAACCGTACTAGCTGATATTAATTGATTAATTATTTATTTTACCAACTGCCAAAACAAAATGATGTATGTGGTCCAAGGGAAAATATGAATAATGCATGTACATGGTAGGGTATTAATTTGATTTTGAAGAAGTTCAAATCGTTTAAATGAAATGCGAATGTAATGGTTCGAGCTCCGTTGCCACATCAATTTCCTTAGGCAAGACATTTATTAACAACAATTATTGTCACTTTAGTATACTAAATCAGCGTTTCCACCCTTTTATTAGTCACGGCACCCTTTTAGGAGCTAAAAGGTTTCGCCCCATCCCAATTCAAAATTCATCAAAGAGAAATTGTTTTTCCATCCCTCGTACACAAAGACGTACGGGCACATTTTCGTGTGAGTTTTGCGAGAGGTGCACTTTGGTGTGGTATGAATTTCATTTTGTTATAAATATACAATAAATAGGGTTATATTCGGACGCCATGCTGCCCGAATCATGACGATATCGCCATATTATCATATGGGGTTATTCATGGACCTAGCTGCCTGAAACTACGCCGTTTCTAAATCCCGCGAGCGAGCGAAGCGAAAGAGTTTTAAGTCACTTTTTTACTTTGTTTTTATGAAGTTGACGTTATTCCAAAATATTTTTTCGGTATTACTAAAGTTTGAAAAATCGCTGTGCTAAATGATCAAAATTGTAAGGGGCAGAATGGCAAGGCCGGAAATGGATATACCCATTGCCCCCTTAAAGTGGGAAATGTTTGCATTTTGAAATGAAACGGAAAGACATCCTCTCTCTGTCTCTTTTCTCGTATGTCTTCTATTTTTCACTCCTAACCCCATTTATTTTGTTCCCTGTTGTACATCAATGGCGCAGAGCAGATCACCCTCAAAACATTTTTTATTTAATCCTCTGGAGGATTGTAGGTTAGGAGTTTAGGAGCGAGTAGAGCTGCGTTAAAAATTGATTAAAAATTGGCCTAAAATATTTATTTTGATTTCAACTTTCAAAAAATGAAAAAAAGGTTAAATGTTTCGATACAAGGGTATCGGATCTTGAGAATGGAACTACGTTTTTAGAAACAGAATCAGTGAAACAAAGTCAGAGGTTGAGAAAGTAAAAGCCACGAAAGCATATTATGTATATGTAAATGAGCTGAGAAAGAATATCATCGATCTAGTAAACAGAAGTAAGCAAAGCAACGTCATCATTCACGGCATACCAGAAGGTGAAGAACATTCCACGATACGCACAATACGCCCGCCAGTTTTTCGCATCTCCTTTGAATATGGAGAATGTGGAAGTGGAACACGCCCATCGCACGTCACGAATATCCCGCGCTCAAGCTGGTGGCCAGCGCAACCCACGACCAAGACACATCCACGTAAAGCTGCTACGCTTCATTGATCGCGAGTCAATCCTGAAGAAGAGCCCGACATTAAAGAGAAGGTTGAGTTCTGGGAAGAGATGAAAAATAATTTTGTGAGCGTTACTCATTCTTATTATGCAAGTGTGGTAGAACATCAGATAAGACATGTTCCCTGAAAAGCATGGTTTTTCAAATGCCTTCATATTCTCAATATGCATGTAACATCGTAAAAATCGGGGGACTGGCTTTTTACGCCACGTGTTCGTGTAGTCCCATATACATCTTTCTGTGTACAGTGTTTGTAACTTTACCAAGACTTGGCCAAATTTCTTATCATTTTGATGATTCCAGAACCTTGCAATTCAAACAAATTCTTATATGCTAGATAATCAACCTTTTCTGGTCGGTTCCACACCGTTTCTTGCACAATGCAATCGCATGACCAGAACTCAACTTCATCTTTAACAAATGTTCGAATCCGCGGCCTAAAGGTGGGAATCCGCGACGATATTCACCTAGATACCAGAAATGAACACAAACGGCTGATGACGAAAGTCAGGCAATTAAGAGATGCAAATAAGTTTGCGTTCATCCCCAACTCCGTACCGAGAGTGATTGAATATAAGGATGGCCTCAAAGATGCCCCAGGACCCCTAAAAACCCGTAGTCCGTCAGATCTGAAAAATGGCAAAGAAGAGGACAATAAAGAATTCTGACATGTTTAAATAATAATTTGACCAAAAAAATGAATTCATCAATCGTCAACTGAATTTGTATTTACTTTGTTAGAAAGAGATGAAGTATAGACGCCGAGAATAGCCGAAACTACATTTTTTTGGGGGGGACTGTTTTTGACTATTTCTGCTCTATTTCTTGTCAGATATAGCTACGATTGATGTACTTCTACGTCTATTTAATGCCTACTATGCTTAGTTAAAGTTGTTTCATTTTTACTCTGTCACATGGCAGTAGACGGACAATCCAAACAGGAAGGGATTGTTCGTTTGTTTACATGTTTACTTTATAGAATTTGTGTATACTGTTTTATTTTTCTCCTCTCTCACTTTTTTCTATTCACTTCTTTTCAACTTAATTTTTTATATTCTACCTTCAAAATTAAGCAATTCTCAACTTATATTATATTGTTCTACTTTAAATGTTCAAATACAGTACATGTTCATATGGAACTCATTAGTATAGGCCCACTAGTCATTGTTAATTAATACATGACTTCGAAATGAATACGTGACTCTATTAAGATCGGGTCGATTAATGTACGAGGGCTTGGCAACCATTTAAAGAGACGCTGTGTATTTAATTGGATACGGAATTCTGTCACCATGTGATATATTTACATGAATCACATTCCTTTTCAGCTGTAGACATATGGGAGGTGATATCTTTTTCCGGCAATCTCCGCTCTGATCATTTAATGTTCAATAAATACGCAGATACTTTCTGGAAAGACATATCGGTTGCATGGAGTCACTACAAATACTACAACCCAGTTAAATTCAAGGAAATTATTTCCCAACCACTTTGTCTGAATTCTCATATACTGGTAGGCGGAAAACCTATCAGACGTTATTCTGATATGATATATGTTAAAGCTATTTTGCACATTGATGATTCATTCATGTCTTTTGATCAAATCCAAAGTCAAATGATTTTTCTCTCAGGTACATTCATGTTATGTTATTTAGTGCTTTTCGCATAACTTAGTAGTTGAAAACAAGTTCTGAAACAGGGAAACTTTCAAAAAGAAAGTTCCTAGCTAAATTGCGTTGATACTTTATTGAACAATTTTCGTAAACCTAAAAGGATATCAAAATCTTCGTACAATATTTTCTTTAAAACGTTTTCAGTAAATATCTCAGAAACAAATCAACAGGATAAATGGCAAAGGGATCTACAAAATAATTTAAACGATTCAATAATCTGGAAATCTCGTTTGACGTTACTATATAGGTCATCCATAGATAATAAAACGAGAAATATCCAATTTAAAATAATTCATAGAAAAATTGCATTACAAAGTTTTCTTTGTAAGATAGGTATAAGTTCTTCTTCAATGTGTACTTTTTGTGAAAATCATGTACAGACGTTAGTTCATTTGTTTCTAAATTGTGAAAAAATACGATCTTTTTGGAGTGTTATATTTGTATGGTTAACAAAAAAAAATACACGAAATGTTTTGTTCACTGATGAAGAATATTTTTTGGGTACTCTTATACTATATAACCAATCATTTTTATTTCGTCAATACAGTTATTATTTCTGCAAAATATTTTAAATTCACTTGTTATATGCAAAACGTTATTCCACGATTTCCTTCCTTTCTACGAGCTCTCTGACATTTAGAAAATATGGAACGTATAATTGCTTTCATGGAAAATCGTCTCGATCTTCATAATAAGAAATGGCAGATATTTTGTTAAGTAATTGTTGATGATGAGTTAACTATTTCACTTTTTTTACTTTAAATTCTGTGTGTTTATATGAACATGTATTTATTATATGTATGAGATTTGTTTCAATAAATACTCTTAAAAAAAGAGAGAAAAAAAAAGAAGATTTTATCTTACAACAGATTATGATAAATACAAATGACGATTTGTTATGTTTTCACCAGCGAACTTTGCAATTACATAGCTCATCATATATTCTTCATGACTTTTCGATTGAAATTCTCCAAGAGTTCTGCCAACAAATTTGAGAGTTTTCTGCTTCAAAATCCAAACAAGTCGCACATTAAACGCATGAATAAAGAAATAATTGTAGTGGTAAGTATTGCGCATGCGTGCATGCACCTGCGTTGCCAAGAAGGTGACCTTATAAAGAAAACTCAAAAGCCCTCATGGAGGGGGTTTAAGGGGGGGCAAATCCGTGTTGTAGGAGATATTGAACACCGACGTATTTTTAGAAATGTCGCTCTAGAAGGAATGAGAATAAAAATGATCAACAATAGTTCGGTTTCTGAAGTTCCGTTTTGTAAAAATAATTATAGAGTGTGCAAATATCAGAGTTGAATGAAGCCATTTGCCATTCAAGTTGGCCAATGAGCAAACCATTCAATTTCTATCCATCGACTTCCGTCAATTCATCTCAACAAAATTACATTTTATCGATTAAGATCTATTTCGTCGTAGCATTTTTTTTTTTTTAATGTTTCATTGAAAATATCGAAGAGTTTCAACGTGAACAAGATTTTCCCATCAGAGTCTGATTACATCTTCTTTCCTATTATGGCATGCATTCTTAATATGCTTACGTATTTTATAGACCTGAGATTTTAAAAGGTATTCAGAAGTTTAGAGCTTTACTGTTACATAAAAAAGATACCGATGATAAAACCAATCGATTAAATGGTAATATTTGGAGGGAGACATACTATCTTCTTGTATTGAATACTATCAAATAGATCTTTTATTAATGTACTGTCAATTATATTATCTTCTTAACCATCATCAATATTTTAGCCATCGCCACCATCACCATCATCGTTAACTTATCTACATACATCACCATTCCCTCCACGTATCAGTCTAGTCGAAACAACCCACTTCATCTAAATGATCTGAGTGTAGTGGAAAAAGCTCGAACTCAGCAATACAAATATGAGGGAAATTAATAAAATGCCAATGTGGAGAAATCCGACATGCCATCGATCGCAGAAACCACTATCAAAAGAGAAGATTTTAAATTGCAGCGAGTAATGTTCAGAAATCAATCTCAAAATAATCAGAATAAGAAAGAATTAATGAAGGAGCAGCAGTGAATAGAAGTAATATGTATGAAACGCATAATTCTAAAAAACTTTCCTTTCTTATTGTCTCTTTTTATCTAACCCATCTCTCTCTCTCAGCCTCGTCTCCTCAAAGAGGAATGAATAGCCAATAATTTCCCTAAAATCCTTGAAAACAAATATGACCTCGTGCGAACAAATTGGAGAGTCCCCTCCTTCAATAGAATAATGTCTATTATATGGAGCGATGGATCGTATTTTTCCTATTAAAGCATTATCCTCCTCTCTCCTAATTCATTAGAACACTAGAAAATGTTGTATTTATATTGATACATGCTTCAATCTATTACTTATGTATTTTCTTTTCTTTTTTTACGCTATATTTACTGCTGTACTTGGAAAACCTTTTAAACCCTATTCACTTTGAAAACGATATATGTTTTACAATTAATGTTTGAGGATGCAATTTGATACCATGTTTATCTCTATATGACTATTAATAAATGGAATGAGCGTCAGTTCAAGATAAATGTCCGTGCGCCCGAGCTCTTGTAATATACATAGCATATATGGGCAAAAACATGTCTATAAAACATCCATTATAGCTCTTTGGGATGCTCGGGAACCCCCAATTCTGTGTTCATACTTCGATAGAGAATTAGTCGGAAATATGATTGCATGTCTTATTTGGCCATTAAGTATATTGTGACGTCATTATTATGGCCTTGGAACTCAAAATACGAAATTGCTTATTATGAAGACAGCATATTTATGGAAAATTTAGTATATCTCTGTACATATTGGTCGTTTTCCTCCCACTTATGTTTTAGCTGAGAAGAAAGGTGATATTAATTTTACTTTTTAGCTATGGACTCATGGCCCATTCTTTCGATCAAAAAGGAGGCATGTCAATTTTCCCAATTTTGCGATTATTCTTTACGAGAGGTGAATTTATCTGAAATATTCATTCTATATTCCAGTCAGGTTTGAGCAATATCTCGATTATTTTCGCTCAATTCTGTGCCAGGATATGTTGTAGCTGAGAAAATTCTCGGCACGAAAATATGATTTGAGAATCCCACTTTCCGTTTACGTGTAATGTCTATGTGGAGCAGTGGCGTAATGAGCAAAAAAAAAAAAAAAAAAAAATCATTATTATTATTATTATTATTATTATTATTATTATTATTATTATTTTTTTTTTTTTTTTATTTTTTTTTTTTTTGGGGGGGGGCGGCGTGCAGAAAAAAAATCCGCATCACCCCACCCTTACATGCAGGCCCCACTGAACGTTTTTCAAAGTGGGTGGGAGGGAGGCTAAAGTATTCACGATCAGTTAGAGCGAAGTTTAAATTGGCGTGGGGTCTAGGGGTCAAGGGGCAGAGTCCCCGGGAGCTCAGGGGGTATGGGCATTTAATTACTGTCAGATGAACACATTTCGATACCTTATTCATAAAACTGGCAGGTCACTAATTGGCGTGGGGTCCAGGGGGCTGAGCCACCTGAAACTCAGTGATTTGAGGCATTTTTAAACGGTAATTGAGCATTCAGGAGCCCCCAGAAGCTCAGGGGTTTTAGGCATTTAAGTACGGTCAGATGAGTATATTTTGATACCCTATTTGTGACACTGGCAGGTCAATAATTGGCGTGGGGTCCAGGGGGCGGAGCCCCCGGAAGCTCAAGGGTCTGAGGTAATACATTACTATGAGGGGGTGGGGTGGGGGGGGGGGGGCGGCAAGGCCAGAAATGACCCTCCTCGCCAAATCCAAAACAAACCCAGAGCGCAGGCGACTGCGCTTTTCCCCGCGTGCCGTGATCTTCTCTAAGCTTTTCTCTAAACCGGACATCCCGGTATCCAGACTTTTCGCTAAACTGGATATACGGTTTTGTGGTACTGTTAGTGGCCACTAAGGCTCATTAGTGACTATAAAAAAAAACATATGCTCTTCCTGGCTATTTAGGAATGTGTCAGTTTGCAACAGAAATGGAGAAACGCGTATTTTGTTGAAAATCATGTGATATCACGAACATTTATAAATCACTTGTATGGAATTAAAAATTAGTCATGGTTTTATTGTATTGATTTTTTTGGGGAGGGCGCTAGTCTCCCCCCCCCCACCCCCACCAGTACGCCAGTGATGTGGAGTATTTTGGGTCAAGCTCGCTACTCATAAGGACCTCTATCCATAATGCATGACAAAATGATTAGCGTTCATTTATGAATAGCTGTCCTTGTGAATAGCGAGCAAACCATAGACAATTTACCTCTCCATTCGTAAGGACCGCCATTCATAAGGACAACTATTTATAAGGACCGCTATCCATAACGCGAGCCTAAATGAATGGCGGTCTTTGATAAATAGCGGTCCTTATGAATAGCGATCAGACCCCGAGTATTTTGGTATCTTCAAAGCACTTGCCTCCCATTTCGGTGATCCAGGTTCGATTCTGTCAGGCTCATGTATTTGTTTTCATGACTATACCCCGTCTCCCTTTCTCCTTCTCTCTATCTACTGCCATATCTCTCTCTCTCTCTCTCTTCATCGTCCATATGAGATCCTTTAAAAAGACTCCAGACCACCTTTTTCGTCTTCAGTGACGAATTACATTTCTCGTTTCATTTAATTTTATTTCATTTATTTATTTTCAGTTCTGAATACAAAATAAAAATCAGTATACATTAAAACATACATGAAGAAATATGACCTCATTTTAAACAGAACACGACCAGGGTTCCAAGATAAGCAAAGCTTGATGCCTTTTGAGCCCTGCTAATTAAGTAGATGTACAAGCAAAATACATAGATTGGGGAGTACCTGGTGATGCAAAAGTACAGCAAAGAGAAGAGAAGAATGGCATAGAGAGAGAGAGAGAGAGAGGGGAGGTGGTTGAAGTGAGAAGGAGTTACAGTTGATTGCACATAATCATTGCTAATAAAGCAGACATCATATACTGTGTATGTACATATGGAATGATCGCTATGCCTTTGTTTGTTATTAATCCCTCATCTGTTCTATTCTAAGTGAACAGAGTACATTTCGTCTAAAATCAAAGATATATTTTGAATGTAACCTACTTACATGATCCGATCACTACAAAGCAACCTTTCTTACATCTGCAAAAAGGAACTTTGATACTTTTACCGAAATAAGAGACGAAATATTTTGTCTTCTTTCAATGCACTTGCTTAAAACTGTGTACTCATAGTCGAATTTGTTTGAAATGTGCATGTCATCAAGTAAAAAGTAGTGGGTATTGGGTATTGTTAAAATTTTAAAGTGTTGTATAACTTACTGCCTGTGAAAAGAAATGTATGTAAATGGAGAATGAGTGAAGATGCAAACTGCAATACTTGTCAGGTAGATGAAGATATGATGTATGCCTTGGTGACGTGTAAATTAAATAAAACCTTTTGAGCATATTTTACCTGGTTGATTAAAAAAGTTTTACACAAGCATGTTGTCATCAACATTGATCTTTTGATATACAAAAATCGAACATAACGAAATAGATGATTGTATTACCATAGCTTTTTGGACAGTTTATAAATCGATTTTGTTACGAAATTATAAGGGTGTTGATAATAAAGAATACAGTTTGAGTTTTTTATTTGCTTCTGAACTACGAAAGAGACTAGAAGTTAACAGGAAATGTACTGCTAAACCTTTGTTTAGACTTCCTTATGTATTATCTGATTTTGTTTGACATTTTGATATGAATATGAAATGAAAGTCTTCAGATTATGAATAAATGCTATTGAAAGAAAACAAATAGCTTGTAAATATATAATGATCTATAGACATGAAATCAAACCAAATGTAAAAAAAAATTCCACTTTGAGTAGTTCTCTTCTACTTAAACGTCCGTTATGTCGTTATTGCAGAAAAGAAAATCGGTGTAACCTCTATACTCTATGCCGTACGACCAAGGACACACTTAGATAAATCTTGAAACACATAATAAGCAGTTTACTTCTAACTGAAAATAATTTCACTGGATTTTTATGTACGTATTTCTGAAAATATTTCCACGAAAATCAATGTAAGGCGACTCTAACGTCAGACCGATGTCTTTGTCCACTGGCACTGTGGCTTGCTTGAAGTAGACTCAGACCGAGTTTAAACCTGGTTTAACATTCTTGTCAGGGTAATTAAAAACGGAATGTGTATATTTTATGTGGTGAATTGTTACTGTTCATTGAATTATCCCCTCGCAAGATGTTTGTCTTTCTTTCTTTCTTTTTCTTGTTTTTTCTTTTACATTCTCAGATGAGACTTGTCCGTCAGACTGGGATAACTTCCGACGATCTTGCTACAAACTTTTTATCAGCTCTGAAGTCATAACATGGAACGAGGCAGAGGCCGAATGTCAAACCATAGAGGGCGCACATCTGATCAGTATTCATGATAAAGATGAGATGACGATGTTACATTACATGATATCAACTCAGTGGGAGACTACAGAAACAAAGACTTATATAGGCAAGTCGGGGAATATTGAAAGTTTGTTGAGCAGTGCCCATTTTTATACAAAACACTTTGTTACTATGCCATGCCATTATCAATACCCATCTAATCTTGCGAAGATATAATCATATTTCTCTCTCCATTACTTCGTGATGTAGGTCTAGGACATAGGAACCAAAGAGGGGTATTTGTATGGACAGACGGAACACCCATGTCATATACTGATTGGTATATTCCTGCAAGGTAAGTGCTCAGTCTCCGTGAATCTTAATAAGAACTAGAATTTAAATCGTCACGAGGACGAATAAGGTGGTCTGCCTTCAAGTTATATAGACATGTAAACAATGATGATCATGATGATGATGATGATGATGATGATCTTGATAGTAATGGTGATGACGATGATGATGATGATCATAATCATGATGATGTTGATGATCATATACATGTTATCTGATTTAACGATGCACTTGGAAAAAGCTAACATTCTCAGGCAAAGAAATAATCGTGTTTCATAGGAAATGAAGTTGAACCCTTTTTGAGGTTTGACCGTACACTAACGCACACTATCCAACAGGTAACTCACATCCATAAACCCACACACACCTACACACAAGCACACACACACACACACACCACCGCACACACCATCCCCACAAATTTCTCCATGGCAATTTCAATCGAAAGATTATGTGTACCTTATAGTTATTTTATTTGGAACAAGTTTACAAATGTATACTGCGTACACAATTAACTTTCGCAGCAAGCCATCCTTAATAAATATGAAAGTTATTATATCATGATCGGTTACAGGAATAAGACAGAGTAATTTTTAATATGGTTAATAGTTATTATGATGTATTAGAGTCCTTGAAGTGTCAATTGGGAAGAAGATCCCTTCCATTGCTACTACAAACAAGTGAACAGCAGTTTCGAATTTATTGAATTCTTTCAATAAACTTGATAACTGGATTTGCCTACACGAATCGATTTTTTTTTTTACAAAGCAAAAAGGAGGGAGAGAAACAACCCAATGGTGGAATGTCAGAAGCCTGTACAATGTTAGTCTTTGATCCAGCCACATCGACCGAGTTCTGGTACGATGCTGCCTGTGCTTCTCCAGAAACGACACAGTTTATTTGCAAAACTCCAGCGACAGGTAAAGACCAGCATCCTGACATGATATCATTACCTTCATATTTACAGTTCCTGACGAAGGATCGGACATAAAATGTATAAAAAGAGTAAAAGAATGAAGATTTAAAAATGCACCAACATAAGGATCGATGTTGAGAGCAGAAAGCAGTGAATTAGAATGTCTTTTGTATCGAGGCTCATGGAGATTTAAACATACCATTACTGTCAAATAGTAGCCCTCAACTCCCACAACAATAAATAGGCTTCAAGAAGGCGTTGCTTTGAAATTTCACGATTGGGGTTTGGGGGGGGGGGGGGGGGGTTGGGGGGGGGGGTGGGATTCAGTTTTTGTAATGTGCCGACAAGGTGTGACAAATAAATTGTTTCATGACAGTTCGCCAAGAAACGTTCTAACAAGTCCAAAAAAGGTCATAATATTTTGCCAATTTGTTGTCACGGTATAAAATCCAAAGTGGCGGACTCTCGATTCTGAATGCCTAGAAAGATAACTTCCTACTTCCTACAAGTGTCATAAAATCTTCTACCCTTACTATTCCTCTGCCATGCATACATATATTTAACTGTAGATTTTAGCTTGAGTACTTTTTACTCATATAAATCCTATTTAATTCAATTCGTACTTAAATATATAGGTTCACCACGGGACTCATCGGTTCATCTCTACAAACCAGGTAAACATCTGGTTCAACTTTTTACACCGCATGTCTCTGAATGGCTATATTATGACAACGTCTAGTGTGGGGGAGGAAGGGGGGGCAGAAGTATTATTAACTGGTCTACTCGTCAAGACTGCCATACCTCTGCCTCTATCTGGCCGTTTCATTTCGGCTCTATTCGGTCTTTGTTTGTCTGAGTGTCTCTCTACCTCTCTCTCTCTCTCTCTGTCTCTCCATCCTATATTACTGTGTGACTATAACGTATATATATGTCTGTATTAAACATTTTGTTTTTCATGATTTAACTTCGTTAACTTCATGCACTTAAGCCCTTGTCTGCAATGTTGATTTTCGAACAAATACCATTTCAATTTGATTCAATTTAGTCTCTCTTTACTCTATACTTTCCTTATTCCTTCAACCTTCATAAAATCTCTAATACATCCTTCATTCTCTAAACCGTTCCCAGAAAAAGAAAAAATGTTCCTTACCCTTTCTGAGTTTGTAGATCCAATGGAGTCTTGTGAGCCAGGACTATTTCATTGTACCTCAGGGGAGTGCATACATGATGAGTTCCTATGTGATGTTGCCATCGATTGCCAGGACTCAAGCGACGAAACCGATTGCAACGAAGGTATGTATCGTTTCAAAAACTCCTGGTGATGTGACGTTCATTGCACATGTGTTTTTTTAGTGGAAGGATTGTGAGAATAATTGAACTGTTTCTTATACCTGAACTACAACCTTCTGTCGTATTGTAGAATACAAGAGTAAAGTCGTATTTCAAAAGTTTTTTCAAACGCCCATTATTCCGAGGACACAAATCTCATATACAAAGGGTTCATTACGTCGAAAATGAAATAAGGTTATTCCGAATATTAAGGAACATTTGGAAATATTAAAGAGTTGAAAGTGACTTGTAGCCGAATCAAAATCCCACATGGTTTGAAATCTAGGCATTCCAATTAAGATATCGTGACTTTACATCAGTAAAAACTGAATAAGAAAAGTAACCCTCACCCACCCATTTTTTTCTTCATGAGAATCAATATACATGTAAAAAAAAAATTCTCGTTCATTTACACTAGGTTGCGATGAGAACCAATTCGAGTGCAACGATGAGTCGTGTATATCGGTGTCGTTTGTGTGCGATACCATTCCTGATTGCAAGGACAATTCAGATGAAAATAATTGTGGTAAGTTCAGTCTCATGAAACCTGCCATATCATTAAAAAATAAATTTACCATTTGTTACATTCAATAACAATGATAATAACAACAACGTTAAAAACAACATCAACAACAATAATAATAACAACAATAATAATATTAATGAAAATAAAAACGATGATGATGCCAATGTAAACTTATTGATATCTGTTATGGTCATATATTTTTTTTGTCTACAGGGCGAGTTCGGGGGGGGGGGGCGTTTCATGAAACAATTAGTCGGTGGTTTTCTCCGACTAATATCATGTTCACCGACAATTCTTTTGTCACCGACTATTTTCCAGGCCTGTGATTGTTCAAATTTAGTCAGCGCTGACTAAATTGTTGGTGAACATGATATTAGTCGGTGAAAACCACCGACTAATTGTTTCATGAAACACCCCCAGGTATTTCTAAACTGTTGCATTATATAAACCCCTGTTAATATATATATATATAGAGAGAGAGAGAGAGAGAGAGAGAGAAGCATCGTCATTTAATCATAATGACCATAATGATGTTGAATTTAAATAGTATTGTTAAGTTTAGTTTTTAAATTGACATTTCTTTCTCGTGCTGTTGTTGTTTTTGTTGTTTATTTGTTTGTCGTTTGGTTTAAGGTTTAGTTTTATTTCTTTATTACTTTATTTTGTTTGCGTATTTTTGAGCGAAAGTCTTTAAATTTGCTTTTATTATTAATAGATTATTCTTAGTTTCCCTTAAAATCATTTTTCGATGTGTATGTAGAGCTTAGCAATTCATTTTTCCCAAATTGTAATCTTTAATCATATTGTATATGTATACTTTATCTAGGCCAGCAGGGCCTTTGGGGAAGCAGTTCTGTAACTGACAATGCTACGCTGTAAAAAAAACAAAAAAAACAACAACAACAACAACTAATTCAATAAATAAGTTCTTGGGTGACCAAGTTAACACAACTAATGTGCGGAAACGCCTTAAAAATCAAACTAGTAGCATGAAAAATGATTACCTAATCACGATATTGAATCTTACCACATACAGTTTATCCTCGATGTTCGGAGTCTGAGTTTACATGTGACAACGGACAATGTATAGATATCTTCAAGAGGTGTGACTTTATTCCACACTGCTACGACTCTTCAGATGAAGATGATTGTGGTAAGCAACATTTTCATATTTCTTTTTTGTTTCATTTCCCTGGTCTATTTCTCAAATAAATCTGTTTTCATTTTTTAACAAGTTTGACGTATATTTGTTGTAAATGTATGTAAAAAGAAGATAATTATGAAGTATTCGAATGACAATTTCTCCATCCTTTTTCTCACTCTCTGGCGCGCGCGCTCTCTCCTCTATATATCTCTGTATGTCTGTCTGTCTGTCCGTCTCTCTCTCACTTTCTTCCTTTCCAACCCGATTTCTGTTTGCCGTCGCTACAGACTCCACTCCACGTTTTTGTTGTCTATCCGCTTATAGGATCCAAGCATTGAAACTTTTTAAAATGAAAATCAAATTATTTTTTCTTTTTACCTTAGTTCTTGAGCTATCATCGTCAGCGTTCCAGTGTTTTGATGGGTCTTTGGTTCCAAAAAAAGTTATATGTGATGGCATGCTAGACTGTCGAGCCAGGACTCATGAGGACGAAGTCCAGTGTGGTAATATGAAGGAATATTTGTTTGAAAAAGGGTAATCATTTAACTTTATAGCTAATTTCTTCTTTTTACTTGATTTATATTAATTTTATTTCATTTGTTAACAGATTTCTAAGGAAATTTCACAACCCAATGGCCGCCATTAGTCATGAAAGTTGCCTTTTCAAATGCTCTCTTGGGTTGAGGAATACTATGACAACGCATGATTCTTTATCAAAATACTCGTGTCGGGGTTTGTGATGATCTTCCTTTTTAGTTGCTATATAGGCCTACCTTTTTTTTAAAGTGCTCGTAGTACCATTGTTTCAAAATCATTCAATGATTTCACGAAGTGACGGTAGTGAGGAAAACCTGCACGCAAATTGTATGGGATTATCATTCACTACCGTCACTTCGTGAAAATAGGGACGAATTGTTAGATTACATCAATAAACTTCTTTCAATTAACCCAGATTATATTAATCCAAATGTCTGTAACTCGGACACTGGACTAAAGTGTGATAACGGCGCATGCGCACCACTGGATACCATCTGCATGTACGAACTCAATGAAGTTGGGTTACTCAATGGCTGCCGTGACGTCACAAATCTCAGAGAGTGTGGTAAAAAATTGGTGTTCGCAGGTATACTTTGTATACTTGTATCGGCAAGACTAAAGAGGACGA
Source organism: Strongylocentrotus droebachiensis (assembly GCA_035222895.1). Taxonomy (NCBI): domain Eukaryota; kingdom Metazoa; phylum Echinodermata; class Echinoidea; order Camarodonta; family Strongylocentrotidae; genus Strongylocentrotus; species Strongylocentrotus droebachiensis. Next base: position 121,983 of record JAVYIG010002189.1, read on the forward strand.
AGATCAGTGTGGTAAGATGAGAGAATATTTATTTGAAAAAAGGTAATCATTTAAATTAAACTCTCAGGTTAACTTTTTCTTTTTTCTTGACTTTTATGGATTTTGATTCATTTCCTTACAGATTCCGAAGGAAATATCACATCCCAAAATGCGCCAGTAGTCATGATAGTTGGATTTTTAAATGCTCTCTTTGGATGAAGAATACTATGACAAAAGCATGATTATTTTGCAAAATACTCGTGTCGGGGTTTGTGATGATCTTCCTTTTTATAGTTACTATATAGGCCTACATTTCTGTCGAAAAGTGTGCTCGTGATACCATCGTTTCAAAATCAATCAATTTTTAGATAACATTTTCATACTTCTTTCAATCAACCCAGATTACATGAATCCAAATTTTGTCTGTAACTCGGACACTGAACTGAAGTGTGATAACGGCGCATGCGCACCACTGGATACAATCTGCATGTACGAAATCAATGAAGTTGGGTTACTCAATGGCTGCCGTGACGTCACAAATCTCAGAGAGTGTAGTAAGAAATACGATTTTCATTTTGGACATTAAATACGAACTTTCCTAAATCAAACTCAGAGTTCATAACGATTACCGGTATTGATAATTTGATCTAAACAAGCTAAGGTTATTTCGAACACCTTATAACATTTTCAAATCGTTCAGTGCTTCTCTCTTGTGTATAATTTGATGTTAACTAAGTATCTAAATATGAAGTGATATTTTACCATAATGTTGATCTTCTAAATCACTTGTATTCCTGGATTATTGGACAATAAGAGAAAAATGGTGCTTAATAGAACGATTTTCACAAGTGCTGCCAGTGCACATGGTAGATTTTCCAACAAAACTCTCTTCTAATTTAAAAGTGCTCATACAGTTCCAGTAATATCTGTCCCTGTTCCTAAATGGTCAAAGTATCGAACTAAACGAAGAGATTTGTATTTGTAGGTTTACTTTCTTCGAATTTAGTTTATTTAATTGAATGTATATTATGTAATATTTTCATTCCAGAGACTCACACATGTCCATCTTGGACAATAAAGTGTCCAGACTCGTACTGTATTCCTCTAAGGTATCGATGCGATGGAAAGATGGACTGCCCTACAGGAGAAGATGAACAAGATTGTGGTATGGTATGGCCTGATGGTCCTGTATTATCATTATCAATATCAGTACTATTCTTCTTCTTCTCATTATTACTATTTTATTTATTATTATCTTTATTAACATCATTATTATCATCATTATTATCATTAGTATTATTATTATTATCATTATTATAATCAATATTATTATCATTATTATTATCTTTATTATTATGATTATTATTATTATTATCATTATTGTTATCATTATTATTATCATCAATATCATTATTGTATCATTATTATTATTATTATCATTATCATTATTATAATTAGTATCTAAATTATTATCAATATTATTTTCATTATTATTTTCAATATTATTATCATTATCATTGTAATTATTGTTATCATATTTATTATCATTATTATTTTAATTATTATAAATATTGTATTGTTATTATTATCAATATCATTATCTTTATTATCATCATTATTATTATCAATATTATTATCATTATTATTAACTACAGTAATATTTGATGACTGATTAATGTTTATTTTCCCTAGATACATTTGATTGCCCAGCTGGGTCATACCGTTGTCATGGCAACAATATCTGCATCAGTCCTGAGCATGTCTGTGATGACGTCATACACTGTCCTGATCAAGATGACGAGATGTTTTGTGGTAGGTGTGAAGATGATGTATTTATAAGCAATGGTAAACTTTAAAAATTATTCGACGAACTGGCATACTGCTTATGGGTTTGTGAGGTCATTCACTCACTATCATTTACTTTGAAATGTTTATATATTTTGGAATCTTGAATTTCCCTTTTATCCCGTAAGAAATGTATTGCATTTAACAAATTAAGACCACAATTTTTCTGATTTTAAATGTAAACATGTTCTACATATCAGTGCATGCATGCTAAACCATGTTTTTACCAATATGAACTGGGCTGATGGGGAATTTGTAGAGGTAAGTTAGCTTGCAAGCAGTCGTGGACATATGCACCTGGTGATGGTTCATGTATGGTAATACTGTAATGGGGTCTTTTGGCTGTACCCACGTTATATACGGGATCGGCGCGGGGGAAACGTGCCCCAACCTCCAACAAAAGGGAAAACATTCAAGATAAAGAAAGAGAGAGAGAGAGAGAGAGAGTGAGAAATGGATTGTGGAGAGGTAACAAAGTTACCACTCCCTCTAAGACCATATCCTCCCACTCTTCTACATGACTGCCTTGCTCCATCGCTCTTTATCGCCTATAGTTGAAAAGCCCTTCCCTATATACAGATTTAAAACAAAACTATAGCTGTGCTGCACGTTTATTTAAATATTTTGGCTATCGGGATTGATACGGGGAACTGGCAGGATGCAATCGGGCTCCGTATTCATGGTCAGTTGTGGATCGTCGGTTTTTGTCGAGCCTGTATCGGTTCCTGACATCGCAACTTAAACAAAAAAGATCGGTGTGTTTTGATTCTGAGTCGGTTTTGTCGGTGTGACATCAACATGTTGGTATTAACAATAATATGATATGTTTATGTTAATTGTTGGAAAACAATTAAATCATGCGTATTCCATTCTATTCTTCGATCAACGCATTAATGATTGACAAGGTTCTCTTTCAATCTTTCTCTCTCACCATCAATAGCTGGTTGCCCCGATGGATGCACCTGTACTGGACTTTCATTCACCTGTCACGTTCAGACCTTACGCATCACATCTCTACCAAGGAATCTTAGAAAATTGTAAACGTTTGAAAAGTTGTACCGTATATTTGACAGTTTCCCGTGAATGAAATCGTAGAAAGGGATGGATTAAACATGATTCTTATGCATTATGAATTCAAAACTCGAGGTGTATGCTATGCATGTATACCAGGTTTATCACAAAAATCAGTTTAATTGTTTATTAAAGATATAGATGTTTGGTCAATTGAAGTTTCCAGACGAATGTAGACTATTTAATAGAACCCCACGTATATGGGAAAATTAAACATCACTTTAAAAAGAGATATATCTATCTTATATTCTTAACAAAGGTCGTTGAATTCAAATTTAAAAGGGATACTATCTATTTTAATCTATTTGTAATATCTGTCTTAACAAAAGTTTGAGTCTTCCGGTCTTACCTTAAAGATGAAACATCTTTCAACCCTGCATCGGTCGTTCATGCCATTTCTAGGCACTAACCTTCCCAACCTTGTGACAGAATCATTGCAATTATCATCGAAATCATTTAGGTCCCTTGGTTGTGAGAGCCAAATGCCATGTGGTACCAGAGATATCGTGAATGCCTTGGAAACAGATGCGAATGAGAATGGCACAATCGTACCATCTTTGCTACCTTACCTCGTTAAAGTGTAAGTGGATTTACACAGTAAATAATGTAATACTTCTTCTACTAACTATACTACTACTACTACTACTACTACTTCTTCTACTACTACAACTACAACAACTACTACTACTACTACTACTTCTACTACTACAACTACTACTACTACTACTACTACTACTGCTACTACTACTACTACTACTACTACAACTACAACAAATACTACTTGTACTACTACTACTACTACTACTATTACTACTACTACTACTACTACTAATACAACAATAACTACTACTACTACTACTACTACTACTGATACTACTGCTGCTGCTACTACTACTACTACAACTACTACTCCTCCTCCTACTACTACTACTACTACTACTACTACAACAACAACAACAACTACTACTACTAATACTACTACTACTAATATTACTGCTGCTACTGCTACTGCTGGCGGATCCATGGGGGCGAGGGGGGTGGGGCGGGGGCGGGGGCCTGGGCCCCCTTCCCTGACCAAAAAACACAGGTAACACACCTTTTTTGTTAAAATGTTGAGTAAAAAAAAATAGCACTGTCCCAACCCCGTCCCCCGTTGAGCAACAACAACAACAAATAGTGTTGTCACTACCCACCTCCCCCCCCCCCCCCATTTCACGAATGGCCCCCTCTCCGGTCCCTCCCTGCCGCCGGCTGGATCTGCTCCTGCTGCCGTTACCACCATTTCCACCACTCGTACCATTAATACGAGCTAAGTAGTCATCCGGGACTTTGCAGCTCTTCAACACCTACATGTAAAACGACAGTTAAAAATGATGATGATGATGAAATAGATATTAACAAAACTGATAAACAAACATATACCTTTTTTCAATTATTTTTTCCAATTGAAACTTATTCATGAGTATTGCATTTTTCTTTGCTTTTACGATTTGATTGTTTGTGTTAAATATAAACATCATTTTATTTATATTTTGTACAGTGCCCTTGAAAATTCAGGAGTTTCAGAGATTGAACACGGATCATTTTCAGAAAGTTCAAATATTTTGCACCTGTAAGTCTTACATCATCATCTGCATACCTTCCTCAAACTATACACGACAAAAAAAAAGTTATTTATATTTTTTTTTTTAAAGTTATATTTTATTCATTTTTTTAGTAATATTGTTATTACTGTTATAACTCTGATGGCTCCAAAACTTACATAACGCAACTAATCTATTCAGTTCAAAAGAAACCGTCAATCCAATTTAATTAGAATAGAGCTCAGGGTAGCTGTCAAGAACTTCATCATTTACTTAAAAATAACCCTATTATGTTTGGAAACATCAAATTCGTGGAATATTTATAAAGTGGCGGTGTCGTGGTATAGTGGTTCGTTCACTTGACTCTCACTCCAATGGTTGTGGGTTCGAATCCTAGTCTGGCACTAATGACATGTGTTAAGACATTAATCCAAATTTGCTACTCTCCAACCAGGTGTAATCGGGAACCTGACAATTGCTGGGTCAATTATAATTACATGGCCTGCAGGAAGACGAGGTTTAATACTGGTATGGCTACACTGGGTAAATAAGACCCAATAGGCCATTTTCGTAATGTAACCAAATGTATGCACGTGCCCTTGTGAGGCGCCTGTATATAAATTATTTAATTCAGCTTTTACGAATAAAATGTATCTCAATAGTAAGAACTGAAATTGAATATATTAGTTGTTGCTAGGTAGGACAAACATTTCGGCTGGCCCTATAAACTAAAAACACGTCACACTTGCAAATTGCATTATGACTATTGAAATACAATTATTCGTAACAGGAAAATGAAATAATTCGTATCGGGGCACTAAAGTATAGATTTCGTTATCATTACGAAAATGGCCTATAATCATTTATTATTTAAGATGAATGTTGATGTACTGATGAGTTTGCCTTTCCTTTTTCTGTCAGAGATCTCGCATTAAATGACATCTACATGTTATTTAAAGGCGCATTCCGAGGTCTACAACGATTGGCTACTTTGTAAGTTTCTCTTTAAATTGTATTTTCCATGCTTCTGGTTACTAAAGTTTGTTTATATATGTTTATAGTACATTTCAATGTTTTCTTATATTTTTGTTATGTCTTGAGTACTATGTCTAGTGATCTTATGTTTGATGATTTGTAAACTTTATATTATTATCTATAATAAATGTTGCACTGAATTTAATAAATACGTGTGTCTGAGAATTTTCAGGCTACTATTTTCGTGCTACTACATTTAAAATAACAGTGTAGAGAGTTTTCCGAATACTCCATGTGTAGCTCACTACAAGGATGAATGCATTTGGAATCCAGTAAATTAATTTGTGTTTAGCTGTAATTAATATGCCATTTAAGCTCCAGTTCGTTTCGAATTATGTATATGCCTATTCTTTTCATAATCTTTAAAGTTTGTTAAATATGGCAAATTTATTACAATCCTTTGAAATACATATAGATTCCTAAATCAATATAAACCTGATCCATAAACATATGCAATAATCCCATTAAGAGGAATAAAACGTTCATTATCGATAGAATTTCATCATAAAATTAGAAAATGTTTCTATCTCTCTCTTTCAGGAACCTTTCTAACAATCCTCTGCAGATAATTGAAATAGGAACGTTTGATAACCTAACCAACCTCCAAGAGTTGTAAGCACATTTTATTCAATTTCTGGAAATAGAAAAAATTATATCCTGCAACAAATAGAGGCGTTTATAGGCTTAATTTAACTGTTGTATAGCGGATGACATAACATTACTTTAAAAAGAAAAAAATCAAATTATGTTTAATTATTTGCTTGGAATAGGTAGAGAATGTTTTTATGTGAAATAAGAATTGTGTATTTCTATAAACAGTAAATTTGTCCCATTGCCTGTATAAATGCAATGTGATTTTATCAAATAGTAAACGAAAATAAAATACTAACTTTACCCTGACACTGCTTAAAGTTCTTATTGTTCTCTGTGTTGGTGAATATTCACTCATCCTGAAATATGTCTACATTATTAATATTCGATTAATGAATAAAGTTTTTGTTCTATACACTGTAGTAACGATTACATTTTCAATATCTGCTAGCAATAGATATTTGTTGTTTGTTTTTGTTTCTTTGCAGGGATATTCGAAACACACTTATATTTGAATCAGGCGATACTGAATTCGGCGCGTTCACAGGCTTACAGAATCTAGAAACCTTGTAAGTCTAAAAGTTACTATATATTAGTTTAAATTAAATCTGATATTAAAAACACAGAATTGAAGAAAAGAAATAAATGATGGCAGACATGAAACTCGAAAAAGAAGGGGGGGGGTTAATATATGTTAATCTAATAGGGACTCCTTGTAGCATAGTCATAGGAAATAAAAGAAAAGGATTCGTTGAATGGGATCTTTTTTGCACGGTCTGCGACAGATGTCAATTTCTGGGTTTGGAATCGATGTTGTGGAGGTGGTAATGATGGTAAGGGGAGTCCAAGCACGGATGAGTTTTTCCGATTGTTTCTTGAATTATCTATGTTTGTATCATCTGTGCATCTTCAAAATCTTGTCCATGCATTCCTTCTCCTTCACCGTCTTCTGTACATTTTGAAATCCAGATAACGGGTAGAATTGGGGTTGATGTAACATTTAGATAAGAGTTATCATCGAATACTGTTAAATGAACAAAAGCATCATTACCAATATCATTTTCTATTATGTTTTTGTTAAAATATATATAGGTATGCTGACAAATACCTTCTTTGCTGCCTGGCTGGTTTAGGGGATTCCCCTAACTGCAACGCACCACGTGACCAGTTCTCGTCGTGTGAAGATCTCATGGCCAATAACATCCTTCGGATCTTTATCTGGATTCTCGGGACCAGTGCTTTCATTGGCAACGTCCTTGTTGTTGGCTATAGACTCGTCAATTCTGGATGGGGTCGAAATACAACCGTCCAATCAAGTCTGATCACCAACCTAGCCGTCTCTGATTTCTTGATGGGTTTGTACATGATTTCAATAGCGTCAGCTGATGTCTATTATCAAGGGAACTATGCTGCTCATGCTGATGATTGGAAGGATAGTATCCTGTGCAAGGTTGCAGGTATCACTTCCGTTGTCTCCAGCGAGGCTTCGGTGTTTCTGATCACGGTCATAAGTATTGATAGGTGTGTCCATGTGGTGGCGCCATTTAAACTGCAACTACACCTCTCTGTCCGTGGTGCTCGAGTAGTTGAGCTCATCATCTGGGCCCTCGCCGCCTTCCTTGGCATTCTACCAACTCTTATCCCGGATTTCGTCGAAGGGAAGTTCTACGGTCAATCAGGAGTCTGCCTGGCTCTACCCCTAACGGTCGATCGTCCTGCAGGATGGCACTACTCCATCTCCTTGTTCATTGGTGTCAACTTCGTGGCGTGTCTGGTGACCTTCCTATGTTACATCTCCATCTACTGCATGTTTCAGATGTCGAAGCAGCGGATCGTCGGGAAAAGGAACAAGTCTAAGGAGGATATGCGATTGGCTGAAAACATCAAGCTGGCATCTAGGATGGCGCTTGTTGTTGGTACAGACCTTGTTTGTTGGTTACCAATCATCGTCATGGGCTTGATGTCAGCGAGTGGAACTCTGACAATTTCTGCACAGGTGAGTTTCCATTACCACAATTCTAATAATGTGATCGTAGACAAAGACAGGGTAGAGCAATTTGCCCTCATGATTATTTGGGGGCATGTGTTGTTCGGTCTGTTAGATTGTTGGTCAAACTACGGTCTATCATCCGTCACTCGTAGGGAAGACGAGTAATTTGTTATTTGGTGGAAAGATCAGGCCGTATTACCTCAGGAAATGCCAAAGTGGAAAGATATTGATTCAGACAAAATGTAAACCTTTTTCAAGCTGAATTGTCTAAAAGCCAACTCATGTCCGCTGTTTTATAGTCATAGAAGTTGCACCTTTTTGTTTACGTCATGAAAATACTTGAGAGTTAATTTGACTTGCTATACAATGTACATTCTATTATCATAACGATTAATATATTTCTTTACTTTGAAGGTATACGCATGGACAGCAGTCTTTGTGCTACCCGTCAACTCGTCTCTTAATCCATATCTTTACACTCTTGTATCGATTCGCCAAAGGAAGCAGAAATCAGCTGAGAATCGAAGCATGAAGTACGAGGAAAAGACTATGGGTAAGGAATGATATCTCTCTCAATGGATTATCTAGTGAAGTGTGTTGACTATCTGAACGCGTGCCCACAGCTAGTATTTTCACATGTTTATCCTGTCACAGATTTCACTATTTTCAGCTTGTAAATGACTTTTTAGTTGATGATTAATGCTGATACAAAGGCATCCAGTGGACCTGGAACTTTAAATCATAGCCTTGTCGTCACCTATTGAATTGTGCGGACATTGAAATTAAGTTTTTCGTCAGCCGAACATGACTTGTGTGGTAAATTCTTATTTGCCACATAATGCTTGCAAAGTGTAAAGGGGTAAAGAGAAAACTTTAATTAGAGTCTTGATGACGGTTTAAATTTGTACCAATCAATTCATGATCGTGGTCATTCTCAGGCTTACAAGATGCTTTTCCCTCACTTTATTGATGTATTAGGACAAGTCTAAGCTATTCTGTTCCATACGTTACCTACCGCATCTATAATCCCATTATATCTGATTAGTGCATCGAGCAGATAGCCCTACTAGATCATGAGTCAGACAAAACATTGAATAGAAATATATTATTCTTAATATGTCAATTTATGTTCATTGATTTGGCAACGTTTGGGACGATTATTTAACTTGCCCATGAATATATTAATCCTCTCTCTCAGAGGACAGTATTTTTGACAACTTTGACCTCGAGTTGATTTCTTGAAAATTTTGGGAGCGCGTTTAATGCTGTCTTACCAAAGGGTCCCGTAACACAAATGTTTGTAATAAATTGCAAATTTGAAAGAACGATTGTGATTGGTAAATGGTTAGCCTTTTTAACAATATTTTAGTGCAATAATGATCTTGATTGACCATTGCCATTTTGCGAATGACTGCAACTTTTGTTTTACGAGACTCAGCAGTTTTTCCTTCATTTAATGGATGTTTCTGATAACTTATTGATCCCTTCCAGAAACCAGTATTTGTTACGACACTTCAATCATCTCAGCATTCACGTCTCTGCCTAGCCCCTCACCAGAGCGACTGATCGAATGGATGAAACGTAACCAACGATCTCTTGGACGCTTAGAAGTCGATGTGATTCAACGTGACGTCACGAAGGCTGTGGAAAGAATGAAGGAGTCCGGACTATTGAATGACGTCATACTGAACTTGCATCAAATTGCCGTCCAAGCAGTAAGTTTGAGATTTGTTTTGGAAGTGACACTGTTAAAACTGTTTAAATGATCGAAATGACTTAGGAAAAATTAATGAAATGTAACTACAATAGCCCTGTACATCAATTGATTTCACGAAGTCTTTGTGATCCTGTTTTTATGAGAGACGAAGTGAAGGACAAACTTCAAAGAAACACAACAATATTATTTGAAGAAAAAAAGCCAAAAGGTAACTAGTCCATTTAGGTAAAGTAAAATTTTAAAGTATTGACTAAAAGGTGTTATTAATTTGTTTTACAGGATGGTGCAGGAAGAATCATACACGCCTTTGTAGTGCTAGACTCATCTCTGACTTTCCTTGAATCACGTGATGACGATCTGACAACCATTCTTGAGAATGATGGAAACATCGACATCATACTCAATATGATTGCGAGGGCAAATATGCCAAAGTAAAGAAAAGGAGAGAGATCGGGAAATCTAAGATTAGAATGAATCATGAAATAACGAGGTTTACATGAAGCTACATGGAGTATTTAAGAAAAGTGAGAACACCTTTTGAAAAATGTTAAACATTGAATTTAAGTTCCTTTCTGCATTACACTGTTTTATTGATAAAATATGCTGCACCTTTAAATCTATTTTGTTAGGGGTATATACTTACTTGTGTATACTGTAAATATAGAGGAAGTGATATGTTTTAGAGAATATATTCGATTTACCATGATTTTATATGTAGAACTTAAGTCACACTATAGGCGTACAACCGGTTGTTGACTTCCGACAAGCAAAAAAAAACTGCGACCATCGACAACCAATTGAAAATAATGTATAATATTATATAATGTGGAATGATGAACGAAATTGCCCTATCATCAATGATTTTCGTAAACTAATTTGCGACAGCTCATGGAAATATTGGCGAATTGTTGGCAGTTGGTCAGTCATTGATCGGCGATAACAAATAACTCGTCGGAGAACAATGGACGATGTTCTTACGACCGTCGGCAAGCTTAACCTAGGAGGGAGGAATAATACTGATGCAAACACATAATACACTTTGCTTATTGTATTTGTTTAGATAAGGTGGGACTGGGATATATTATTTTATACAAAACAGAAAAACGGAAAGAGGAAAAAGGTTTGAAATGGAAGCTAGAATGAAGATGGCGAAGCTACATGCAGATAATACAGAGAACGTAGTAGGCGATCGTTTACACAAACATGACAAATGAGAACAAAAGTAATCCCTTATTATTTGTTTTTCTTCAAATGGCTGCCCTGTTAAAGACATGTTTTTATTACTTTTGTTTTTGGAACATCTATAAAACTAAATCTAGGGTGTATTATGAAGGGGAGGAAATTTTTCCCCCAATTTAACAGCTAGTAGCATAATTGAGTAACATGTATACATTAATAAATCCGACTTTATTTTACTTTTGGACTGACATTTGGTATTTTCATTAGCCTGCTACTGCTACCAAACAGTTTTTCATATGAGGAAAACAACATAAACATGGGTAGGACTCAGTATATTAGTGATTGATATTCATATTTTTCATATAATTTTTTTTCTCGCTCCTTTCTTTCAATGGAAAATTGCAAATCTAAATTTATAAACTACCAGTAAAAGCAACAATAACAATTTCAAAGTGTCTACGTTTAAATTCCAAAGTTCAAATTAGTCGTGTATCATTCGTCGATCAGTTGTCGTTCTTTTCTCAACCAAATAGCGCCTGGAAATAGTCGTCGATCATTGAAGATAAACTAAGGCGATCAATCGCCAATCAATCTCAGAACTGTTGCCTACCCTTGGACAGCCAAGAACAAACCTTTCAGTGACCAGTCTGGTCAGTAAAAGGGTTTCCCGACCTCCGACCAACCAGTGGTCGGGATTTGGCGACCGGTTGTAGCTCTAGTGTGACTCAGGCTTTAGCTAGCGATGAAGAGAACAGAAATAGCATGATTTTTTATAATAAATGCTTCGTCATAGATTAAGCTTTGTTTACATAACTTTATAAGCACATTGTACAAAAAATAGCAATCGTTAAGAAAGACTGTTTGTTGGAATGTGTTAATATATCTTATTTTCATTTCATTTATGAAATTATATTGGCATCAGATTGTCCATTTCCCTCCACAGAACTGCTAATTTCTAGATTTTGTTTCGCTTTGGCTAAATATACTATGTCCATTTTCAATTTAATTCAATTCAATGTATTTCCACTTTATTAACAATTTACAAGTCAATAATATACAAATAATACACAGCAGTGAGGGCATTAGTAAGAATTACCCACACAAGGTACCTTTGGAAAAGTCTAACACGCCCGAGGCAATAACCGAGGGCGTGTTAGACTTTTCAGAGGTACCGAGTGTGGGTAATCATACTAATGCCCGAACAAAATGATGTGTATTATTTGTTTTATAAAATTATAACGTGGATCCTTGTTATTTGATAAATCGCCCTCATCTCAAACTCAAAGGCCGGAATTCACAAAGGAGGTTTAAATCCAACCCATGGTTTAAATTCTCATTTACATAACCCATGGTTTAAAATAAGCGCAAATTGAGGCGTATATTGCCTTGCGCGCGTCTAATATTAGACCTCTGACTTATGTCGCGCTTATTTTGCGCTAATTTTAGCTAGATGTGGTAATGACCGGTCATTACCACTGGGTAATGACCGGTCATTACCCAAATTACGCGTTAGGCAAAATAAATGCCTGGTCACGTGTACGCTTTCAACCAATCATTTGATTAGGATCTACGTCATCATCTTATAACATACACATATGCATAATAGTGGCGGGGTCATGAAAAGCACTAATTGGCTTATTGAAAATGACCCCTTAACAATTTACATTAGAAGAAAATATCAAAAATTATAACAGGAGAAACATAACAAAAACATCAACATTAAAATATAAACAAATTGACGGGGAAGAAAAGAAAAGAAAGGAAACATCAACAAAATATTTATCATTATTGTCTTCAGGAGGTGTTGTTTAAATAATAGTTTGAACTGTGTTACGGTCTTTCTATTCTTGAGATAAGGTGGCAGGTTATTCCAAATAATTGGTTCATTGTAAAAAAAAAAATGAATTCTGGCTTATTGATATGCGGTTTAAAGGGAGGTGGATATTTTGAGCATTTCTAGTATAATTATGAATGGAACAATTCGAAGTAGAATAATCGTCATAAATCTTTGGAAGAAGTTTATAAGACAGTTGAAAAATGAAAATTGCACTATTTATTATCTCTCTCTCTCTCTCTTTCTCTCTCTCTATCTTTCTCTATATCCCTCACCTCTGTCTCCCTTTTTGTAGCCCTCTGACTCTCTCTCGATCTCATCACTAACATTCTCTCCTCTCTCTCACCTCTCTTATCTCTCCCCTCTCCTTATCTCTCTCCCTCTCATCTCTCTCTCTCTCTCTCTTTTCTGTATCCCTCTCATCTTTATCCCCTTCCCTTCTCTTCCCCTGTTTCCCTCCTCTCACTTTATATACTGACAACTTGGAATTAATAATCGAATTATTAAAAAAATATCAGTATTCCAGCATTGGAGATTGATTACAAATAATTATATAACATTTTTGTATATAAAGATCAAAAGGTTTCAGATGAATTCATTTTTTTCTTCAAATCAACACTTTGTATTAATAGTTACCAGCATAGCGTTGTTTATGTTCCATGGTTATACCAATGTGTATTTTCTTCTCAAATGATTTGCACGATCACTATGAATGTACACTAGCTTTAATTTTAATGTATACAATTTAAAGATGTCGTACCAGTGGAAACTAAAAACAGTTATTATTCTGTTTGTTGAAAACACAATATGCTTTATTTAAACCAGAATAAAATAATTGAATGGTTCAGAGTATAGTACGTCATACAGTAAACAGTAAAGAGAGAAAGTAATTTATTAAGGTTAAACTAACTATTTTTAACAGGATCGCAAATTACTATTTTCGAGAAAGTTAGAAAAGGGCAATTTCAATACTAAATTTCCCATAAATTTCCAAAATAAAATCGAAGATTTCACAAATTGTTTCTGTCAGCACAGAATTGGGAATGTGCAGTAAAAAAAGTTCGTGAGAAGTCTAACGTTATTCTAGCTTTTGGAAATTTGTGAATTCGTGTCTGAATACAAAAAGGCATTCAATTTTTGTTTGCACACTTCATATAAACTGTTGTCGAGTATTGGTTGGGCAAGGGTGAACAATTATTGATGGTTGATGAACAAAGATAGACATACTCTCTCACATTAGTAAGAGCCGCTACTGCACTATTCACCTCTAAATTGTACTTTCAATAAATTCAAGTGATGCACAGAACTACGCATTCATACTAATGTGTTTCAAATTGATGTGTGTATGTTTATCTGTACTTAGCAATGCAACAAATACATGCTGTGACCTGCTTAATTATTCACATTCGGTATTTTACACATTCGCAATATAATTTCACATTCGACCATTTTTATTATTTAATAACATCTAAAGTACAACTCTTTGTTATAAGTGCCACGATAAAAATTATTTAATTAACCTGTTACGAATAATTGTATTTCAACTATTCAGAATACGAATCGCATACATTACTTGTGTTTTGGTAGGAAAATTAAGCCATATGTGTCCTACCTAGCAACAAGTAATGTATGCGATTCGCATTCTGACTACATTTAAATACAATTATTCTTTAAAGGTAAATGTAATAATTTGTAATGAAGCACTTAACAGATAACTTAGATTACATTATGAATTTTGCCTGAAACCCGACAGTGGGTCAAAGAAAAAACAGATCCACAATCAACGAACTTGAAGATGATCACTCTCTCAACCAAAAAACGAGATGACAGTTGTCTCATTATTTGAAATCTGAAAAAAAAAACGGGGGCTGCAGACCCCGCCCCTGACCCTCTTGTTTCGTACGTCTATGACCAAGAGAGTACTTTACATACGAAATAATAGGGATTTTTCGTTTTACACGACGAGAGCTTTGTGTTAAGGCACTGGGCCGTGCCCGGCAGTGCCTTAAAAGGGCGTCACATTACCTTAAAAGGATGTCACACGTGGCGGTCCACGTTCTCGTCGTGTAAAACGAAAAGTCCATAATAATAATGCTGTAGGGTGGACGTACATCTCACATCGATCCATTCACCAAAGAGAGTGGATATCATCTCTGTGCAGTCCTCGCGGCCTATTCCATCGGGCGAGCCGGGTGTCCAGTTAGTGTAATCACTCTTCGTCCCGTCTATCCACTCATGACTGCCATCAAAATATGTGGCGTCATGAAACCCTATCCACATGAATCCTGCACCGCCCTGAGCAAGAGAGAGAAAGTTTAAGGGAGGGGGAGGGAGAGATGGAGGGAGAGAAAGAGAGGGAAAGGTTGAGAGAGGGGGAGGGTGGGAGAGATAGAGGGAGATATGGATAGAGGGGTAGATTGGGAGGAAGATAGGAAGAGAGAGATGGAGAGGGGTAGATAGAAATAGAAACGGGAAGGGAGAGAGAGAGAGAGAGAGAGATGGTATTAATAGAGCATTAAGATACTTGTGTTACGTTGTCATTTTGTAAATTGAAGATTTTTTTTTTTTTTTTTTTTTTTTTGGGGGGGGGGGTCTCTCCTTTCTTTCTTTCTTTCTTAATCTTTGTTTTTATCATGTTTTTATCAACAAAATTATATTTTTTCTGTCTACACCATGCTCTATATTATCAAAATATAAATGCTAAATATTTATCGTATTTGATCCCAATTTATTTTACCACACAAGACAAAGAAATTGAATTGAACTCTTTTACAAACTACATAATGATGTATAGTTATATTGTATAAACATTATACCAACATACAGGGCACTTAATGGTATAAGGCAAGCATTATGCTACAGGGCACTACATGGTATAAGCGTTATACCAAACAATAGGGCACTGAATGGTATAAGCGTTATACTAAACAATAGGGCACTGAATGATATGAGCGTTATACCAAACAATAGGACACTGAATGGTATAAGCGTTATACCAAACAATAGGGCACTGAATGGTATAAGCGTTATACCAAACAATAGGGCACTGAATGGTATAAGCGTTATACTAAACAATAGGGCACTGAATGATATGAGCGTTATACTAAACAATAGGGCACTGAATGGTATGAGCGTTATACCAAACAATAGGGCACTGAATGGTATAAGCGTTATACCAAACAAGAGGGCACTGAATGGTATGAGCGTTATACTAAACAATAGGGCACTGAATGGTATAAGCGTTATACCAACCTACAGGGCACTAAATGGTATAAGCGTTATACTAAACAATAGGGCACTGAATGATATGAGCGTTATACTAAACAATAGGGCACTGAATGGTATAAGCGTTATACCAAACAATAGGGCACTGAATGGTTTAAGCGTTATACTAAACAATAGGGCACTGAATGATATGAGCGTTATACCAAACAATAGGGCACTGAATGATATGAGCGTTATACCAAACAATAGGGCACTGAATGGTATAAGCGTTATACCAAACAATAGGGCACTGAATGGTATAAGCGTTATACTAAACAATAGGGCACTGAATGATATGAGCGTTATACTAAACAATAGGGCACTGAATGGTATGAGCGTTATACCAAACAATAGGGCACTGAATGGTATAAGCGTTATACTAAACAATAGGGCACTGAATGATATGAGCGTTATACTAAACAATAGGGCACTGAATGGTATAAACGTTATACTAAACAATAGGGCACTGAAGGGTATAAGCGTTATACTAAACAATAGGGCACTGAATGGTATAAGCGTTATACTAAACAAGAGGGCATTGAATAGTATAAGCGTTATACCAAACAATAGGGCACTGAATGGTATAAGCGTTATACTAAACAATAGGGCGCTGAATGGTATAAGCGTTATACCAAACAATAGGGCACTGAATGGTATAAGCGTTATACCAAACAATAGGGCACTGAATGGTATAAGCGTTATACCAAACAATAGGGCACTAAATGGTATAAGCGTTATACCAAACAATAGGGCACTGAATGGTATAAGCGTTATACCAAACAATAGGGCACTGAATGGTATAAGCGTTATACTAAACAATAGGGCGCTGAATGGTATAAGCGTTATACCAAACAATAGGGCACTGAATGGTATAAGCGTTATACTAAACAATAGGGCGCTGAATGGTATAAGCGTTATAATAAACAATAGGGCACTGAATGGTATAAGCGTTATACCAAACAATAGGGCACTGAATGGTATAAACGTTATACTAAACAATAGGGCACTACATGGTATAAACGTTATACCAAACAATAGGGCAATGAATGATATGAGCGTTAATTATACTGAACAATAGGGCACTAAATGGTATAAACGTTTATTAACCAATCTACAAGGCACTAAATGGTATAAACATTATACCGACCTACGGGACACTAATTTATTAGTCATCAGATTTTGCTCAAAGTTTTTTGATTGGTTTGTCTGATTTTTCTGCTTGTATTGATAGTGAATTATTATTGGAGTGGACTTGTCATTTAAGATGGCTCAGGTTAAAATTTAGAACTAACGAATACTTAAAGATTTGTTATTGTTAATGTTGGATTCTATCGAACGCTTAAATCAATTAATGGAGGAGAATAATCTCAAATGGAATAATCATACCTGTTTCTTGTACATAGTTTGGAAAAGTGTGTTCACGAAGTCGTTTTCCTGTCGAGAACGAATAGAAACAAGATGACCTAAACTGTCCATGACTGAGTCTCCATCGCCGGGAGAGGGCACTGAATAACTTCGGCAAAATATTTCAGCTTCTGTTCACGCCTTGTTGTAGGCAAAAAATCTGTTCAAAGAAAACAGCAAAAAATGTCACGAAGAACGGATCCAGGAATTTGAAAATTGGGGAATTAAATCAGTTTCTCTAACTAGCAAAAATAAAATATAAAAGGTTATCACATACTAAGGTGATTACCTCTTCAATTTATTGGGGGTGCAATTGAGAGACACAATTAGTGACATACTTAATTATTTTAACAATGAATCAGACATACCACGCTCATTGGCCCGAATTAACCAAGGAGGTTTGTCGACAAACCTAGGTTTTCGTACGTCATATATGACGCAATTCGACTCGTTTTTACAAACCAGGCTTTTAAAAAACGCGTCAAAATGCGTCATATGAAGTACATAAACCTAGGTTTGTCGACAAACCTCCTTTGTGAATTCGGGCCTAATAATTTACAGTGAAACTTGCTTTAGTCATAGAATTGAGAACCCAGAGCACTTTTAGATTCTAGAGCCCACTTTTGTTTTTATTGCGATTTCTTTTTCCTGAACACCATGGCTCGTATTCTGAAGTCGTGTCTTACTCCTGTCTAACTAAACAGTTGTCTAAGTCCTGTTCAAGTCCCGTCTAACTTTAGTCGTGAAGTCGTGACTAACTTTGTTCGTATTTAAGTCGTGATTAAATCAAGTTAAACGCGAAGTCCTGTCTAAGTCCTGTTTAAGGCCCGGTCACACAGAGGGGACGCATGGGGGACGCACGGCCAGCGCATTGGAAATTTGCAATTTTGGCCAGTGCGTTGTCGTTTGCTAGGCGTGCGTCATCATTCGTTACTCGTTCGTCGAGCGCGCTGGACCCACGCTATGCATTCGTCGTCATTCGCTGTGTGCGTCGGGATTTTTTGAGCATGCTCAAAAGTGTGCGCGGAGCTCGACGCATGAATGTACACGCCAAAGGCACGCCAGACATGCGCGGAGCGCGCTAGACCAGCGCCAGACATACGCGGAGCACACGCCCTGTATACGCACAGCGCGCTAGCTACACGCTGTGCATTTTGTGTCAGCTCGCTAGCTTTTCCAAAACCATGACAAAAGTTAGGCACACGGCCTTTTCCGATTTCCAATGCGCGGGCCGTGCGTCGTCTATGTGTGACCACCTCTGTTGAGAACGCGGTGCATGCGTGGACCATTCGTCCAGCGCGCTAGCAACACGCTGTGCATTCGTGGAAGATGTTATCATGTGCGCTCTGTGTACGGTCTGTATGCGCACTGTATGCGCCCTGTATGCGCTAAGCGCTAGCAACACGCTATGCATTTGGTGTAAGCTCGCTGTAGCTTCGACAAAAGTTGGGCGCACGACAACGCACTGGCCAAAATTGCAAATTTCCAATGCGCTGGCCGTGCGTTCCCCATGCGTCCCCTCTGTGTGATCGGGCCTTTAAGAGCGCGATTCTGCTGCTTTTCAACGTGTAAGGTACACTCTACCTGCTAAACCGGAACTTGCGGGGGAGAACGATGGTACGTGCATCCTCTAAAATGTCAAATACGTTTTGCAGGATTTTTTCCCGTGTAGCCTGATTTTTTTTTTCCTCGATAATATTTACTATTCTTATCTAATGGTGACATCTTGGAAATTCCATAATCTATAACAAGCTATCCATTCTGTTGGGGAAGTTTATTTTCTATATCTTCCGAGCACTGAGGCACTGATAAGTGATATTAGGTACTTTTAGATTCTGAAGACGAGAACGCGGACTGCCCTTTTAAGGCAATGTGACGTCACTGCCAGTGCCTTAAAATTACGTCATATTGCCTTAAAAGGGCAGTCCACGTTCTCGTCGTGCAGAATCTAAAAGTCCCTATTATTAGCGTGGTTTTACTGTGCGCCAGTACTACGTATACAGTTTACAAAAAATGCACTGTTGCGAGTGTGTTAGCGCAGGGCCAGTGCACGCGCCCGCAGGGCAAGTGCGTTATTGATATCGCACTGACTAAACTGAGTGCACTGGAACTGCCCTATATAAACACACGTGCGGAACAGTGCGTTATAAGGGACTTTTAGATTTGCGTGGACTGATACGTGTGACGTCCATTCAAGGCAGTGCATAAAAGGACGTCGATCGTAGCAATCCCAATTGTCTTCGTGTGAATCTAAAAGTCCATATTTGTTTCATAAGACGGATCGGCAATAAATTATAACAGATATTCTAAATCTAGAGTATAGATAGATATTAGATCTAGATCTATAGTTTAAAATTCTACAACTATAGATCTTGGCCTAGAATATTCTATATCTAGATCGAAAAATTGACAATTATGCACAAATTAAATTTGGCTGAATAACGCGAAAGAGATATTGGCAGGTATCGAGCGTGTGTTATCAAATTTCGATGGGAGCTTTTTTGCACGTTGGGAAGAACTAATGCACTCCCACGTGATCAATCGGATTGCTTAGATTCTAGAACCCGTCTTATAATACACGTACTTACACAGTACATGCATTCTAGTCATGACGTCATACGATCACATCACTAGCACGCGCATAGATGTGCGCGTTAATTTATTTATCCGGTGTGCGAACGCATGCGCATTGGGTCTATCGTCTGCGGGATTGTCAGAATTAAAGCATACTGGGCATGCGCAGAGGTCGTGACCACAGTTAAGCACGACTTCGTAGTTAAAAACGACTTAGACAGGACAGGACTTAAACAGTTGTTTAGTTAGACGCGACTTACATGTAGATACGACTTCAGAATACGAAATTTAGTTAGACAGGACTTAGATGCGACCTCGCGTTTAAGTCGTGTCAAACTAAACAGTTGTTTAACTTTAGTCATGACTAAGTTAGACACGACTTCAGAATACGGGCCCATGGCATTTTCATGAGCAAGTTAAATTATGATAATACAAATTTTGTTTTCACAGGAAAGCCTGATCAGATCAGCGTCATTGCCTTCCTTCGTAAGCACATTCAAAAGCAGGAAAATGGGCATTTCTAATGTTATTACAGTTATTTGTACCTGCAATGACGGCCAAACGAAGTTCACAATGAAGGGCAGCAGCAACCAGCTCGTACCCCGCTGGGGCTGGCGAGCATGACGGTGACAACCCCGATGAAAAGTAACGCAGTCATCCTACTTATATCCATTGCTATACTTTCAACACCTTTCAACAGCGTTCAACTTTCAATCTGTAAGAGTAAACATAATACCCATCGCTTTATAACCACGCGTGTTTCCTTCGGGGAATATATTTGAGAATAAAGACATTTGGTTGTTTTGGGGGAGTATAGCTCATTGTTCAACCTTGTTCGTGAAGAGATCTAGAATAAATCACTTAATTAATGTTTATGTGATAAGAACAGGCGCCTTAAGTTACGCACTGCTTAGCACAAATAATGTTAGGGCCTGCAACAAGAAATGTACAAATTAAGCACAATGGATAAATCAAAAACCCGTTTAAAGGATTATCTTCATGTGGTAAAGTAATACAAAAGACCATCGACCTAGAGTTTCTGATGCAGTGACCGGACGTCTTTTGGGAAATGGGCGTATACAGTCAGACAGCTGCAGCTACGGGCTATTGGAAGAAACTGATGAACATTATTATGCAAGTAATTTGTTATCGTTGAAGAGCTTATGACATAATGCCTGCGTTACATATCCAACAGTCTCTGGCCGAATTAATAGACTGCACGAAAGTCTGTTTAAGAGCTCTGCCACCTCACAATTCGCCATTGGAAAACCCCTGAATTAACTGTGAGTAGGTTTCGGTGCCCTGCGAAGCCTAAAGAACGCGGCGGAGCCCGCAGTGATCGAGCAGACATCGGCCGTATTCCTGGCGAAAATGCCCCGTTGAGCTCTCAGAGAAGTCGCGCGGGCTCCGTTTAGAATATGTTAAGGTTAAATTCCAACGACATTTGTCACGAAATTTGAAAATTTGACCGATCGACATTCCGTTCCGTTTGGGGGGGGGGGCCGGGGGGGGGGGGGCGGGGGTAAGGTCATCTTTTTTTGGTCATCTATTAGGGGAAAAATAGAAGAGGGGGGTTCATGAAAAACATACACATAAAAACAACTCATGGGGGGAGGGGGGGGGGGGGTTAACCCCAAACCCCTCCCCCTGCGTACGCGTCTGATTGATGTAGACAAATGCTCATGTACCCTTTACAGCTCATTTTATGTATGTTATTACCAAAGATGAAAAAAAAGCCAGTCAGTCACTCAATAGTGTCTGACAGTGAAGTCTAGCAAGTAAACGGGTTTCCTTGCATAATTTGAATATTAAGACACTGCTCAAGTTTAAATTTCACAGATAGGACATACATAACATATTCATAATTCCTGCAAAGTTCTACAGAATTTGAAGTTGGCTGCAAAAGGAACATAGTATCTTTAAGGAATACAAATGAGAGAAGTTCGCATGTTTGATTAAATTATTATTTGATTTAGAAAGGTCGATAGTGTAAAGCAGAGGAGCCTTGAAGGCGTCGAAGCGTTGATGTTTTCGAAATCGACATGATATTTGTGACGTGGTAGGGGTGTGATGATTTATGTAAAGAACACCCTCCACTTTCAACATGTGAAAGATCTTGGGTCTAACCATGGATCTAGTTAACTTAGAAACTATTTGGATAAAAACCAAGGTACGGAACGTGAAATCATTTTTTAATTTGTGTCATGTACCGTGCGCCGATTATTTTGATTTAATGTCTGCTATGATGAGTAAGGCTCTTGATTTTGATTGTGAACCGATTGTATTGGGGGACCTCAACTGTGACCTACTTTCTGACACTAGCGAGTTTTCGCTCAGCGACGGACAGACCATGGACCTATTACGGATGGACATTCGACGGAATTCTTTCTTTGATCCAACGATGTGCATCTTAATAAGAACATTCAGCTGTTTTAACAATAACGACTGCGTAAGCATTTTCTCTCATTGACAATGGAGCAGGTTCCCTGCCATGGGTTTTGTTTGGATGGTGTGCTCTGTAAGAGTGTCTCTTAAATAAAAAACATTACCAATGGGGAGCAGCAAAGTTGAAAAGCAGACGATTTTGGTGATATGAAATGTATTATTACCGATTCGCACACTTTCGCACGCACCAATGACCTTATGACTTGCCCTAACTAGCAACTGCTAATATATGCAGTTCGCATTCTGACTCTTGAAATACTATTATTCTTATCAGGGGAATAAAAGAATTTGTACGGAGGAACTTCTCAAAGACTTATGCATTTGATTACATTACGAAAATGGCCTATTCCCTGCCACGCAGTATAGTACAGACGAGACTACACGACTAGCACAATTTGTCTTGACCAAGCCACAAAACGGCTTTTTATCATATTTCAACAATTCATCATCCAGTTGTAAAACAATTTATGTTCTATCCATATTCATTTGGTTATAGTTATTAAACAATACTCGAAAAAACAACTTTGTAATAAAACGATGAGAACGTCCGTACATTTGGCCAAAAACTGTTGTGGAATTTAGTACCTCAGCGGTCACCCCGTTGTTACTAGGGACCGTCATGAACGGCGTGAACGTCCACTGATCATGCGTATCCATGACAAACCGTTTTAACATTTATTCCTACATCTTGATATGAAGAAATGATTTTCTGTTGTAAAGCAATGGTAATTCTTGATATCAAGAAAAACGAATAAATGTTATACGGCTTGCCATAGACACACATGTTCAGTGAAGTTCACGCCGTTCTCGTCCAATCAATCTAAAAGTCCCTATTATAGTAGCTTCTCGATTTTGCACATGAACCGCAGATTGGCCGTCAGCGTTTAGCTTGCGAAAACTCATTACTGTCGATTCATCGACACGATCTCTTTATCTGTAATGCAGGGATCACTTTTGTCACAGTTGATTAAGCTTCCTACTCGTGTGACCCAGCCCCCCCCCCCCTACTCCGTGAACGGAGGGATACCATGCGTGTTCCCAAAATATCTGGTAAAGGGGTACTTTTCACGCACCAAAGTCCGGTTCGTAGTACACACAAATTCGGCCCGTATTGACTTTACACACCGGACTTTGGTGTTTTTTTTTCAAAAGGAGGGAACATGCATATGCGTACCGTAAATAACACTGAGTGCGGGGGAAGGGGGAGGGGGAGGGGGAGGAGGGGGGGGGGGGGAGAGGGGGAGGGGGGGACCGAGCATTCTAACACACGTATTGACCATATTTATACAACATGTCCGGATGATCACAGTATTACAGGTGTATTACAAGCAAGACAATTTGTGTTAGCAACGTTGATACAGCTTGGAAATTGTGGTACAATCAAGTAATATCACTAATTAATATACATGTAAACGCAAAAGAATGAGGAAAAAACCCTCTCCCAGGATCACAGGTGAAATAATAACAGTGATAAATGAAAGAAAGTATCTCCATAATAAGGCTTTAAAGTGTAACTCTCCAAGTTTATGGAAAAAATATCGAAGAATACGAAACATGGAACAAGTTTAAAGTACAAAATCTAAAGAAAAGTATATACAGGGTTTAATGCAAGATAAGTCTGGTGATCCTGGTGCATTAATTATGTTCAATTTTAAAGCAACTGTCCTCTGGCACTGGTCAGCTTTCCATCAAATTAAATATTAATGATGTTGAAATTTATCAGCCTGAAATTGTTGCCGAAAAACTGAACGACTTCTTTATTGATAGTGTTTCAGAACTACGTAGTTGCTACGTAAAATATAGGAATTAAAGGTAAATAATATGTTATAAGCCCCCAGTTCATCTATAGTTCGCGTTTAGATTTCTTCGTTTTGTGAATGTGCGGGTAACGTACATGCAACATCATGGCCACTATAGACAAGTGGTCTTATCTGGGAATACACACTTTGACACATTCTTTACACTCGAATATCCATTCACTTGGAAATCAAAACACAAAAACAGGCAGAATGAGAAAACCTGTTTAAATGATTATCTTCATGTGGTAAGAAGAAGAAACATCAACCCCGAGATTATGCTGTGACCTGAAGTCTTTTGGGAAATGGGCGTATATCTTCGCGAATGTTCCTATGTAAAATATAGTTCATCACATTGTGGGTTCAGAACATTTTTTTTTTTTTAATTATAAATACTTTAGTTCGCGTATAGATTTCTTCGTTTTGTGAATTTGAGGGTAACGTACATGCAAAGTACATGACAACTATACAGAGTGAGTCAGAAAAAATGTCCCACTTAAGACATTTAAGTGTTGACAGATTTGTTTAAAGCCTGTCTTATGTCTTATTTTCATGGAAAACGGTTGAGAAAATTCAAAAATGTTTTGGGAGAATTAGAGGGTGTCGCACAGTGACACCTTTAAATAAAACCACAACTATCTTTGTGGTATGAGAATTTTCTCAGGATTTTTTGCTTGTTAGAGGGTAAGTACAGTAGAAGGAATATAAAAAGTAACATTTCATACAGTTTTTTCATCAACCTTCAACAATGTTACTGAGTCACCTAACTCATAGCCTGCCATAAGGCCACATATACGCTATTGTTATAGTGCTTTGTACACACGAGCAAACTACTGTTACTCTGCTTCTTGCATGATTGCACGCATGTGTAATAGCAGTTATTGTTCATGCCCATTGGACTGTGCCTAGTGTTTTGCACGCGCAATTGGTAGTACCATCGCGTTAATCCGATTATTTCGTTATAAATTTGGCACTGGGGGGATTTGTGGCTTGGCACAATGGGGATTAGCCCTGTGGCAGGATAAGAGTTAAAAAAAAGAATTCATAACTTCCTTTCTAGTTATCCGATTCTATTTCTCTTGTTTTTTCTTCATCTATTAAAAGCAAATTATTGTTGGAGTGGACTTGGCTTTTAAGCGAGGACAGTGTAACGCAACACGTGGTTATTACAAAAAGAACATTGGGGGTAGTTATCATGATTCATGGTGAATAACAGAGATAAAGAGGGTCTGCCTCAAACCTGCCAGTGGGTTAAAGAAAAAACAGATCCATCATCAAGCAATCAACGAAATTGAAAATGATCAATCTCTCCACAAAAAAATGAGATGACAGTTGTCTGATTGTTTAAAATTTGAATAAAATCGGGGGCTGCAGCTAGACCCCGCCCCTGATCGGAAGAGAAAGGGGGAGAGAAAGAGAAGGGGAAGAGAGATAGAAAGAGAGAGAGAGAAAGAGAGAGAGAGAGAGAGAACGAGAGAGAGAGAGAGAGAGAGGGGGTAATGGATAAAGCATTTAGGGTATAAACTCCTCATTACTCCACTAAATAATGTTATTTCCTTCTACACTATGATCTATACCATCAAAATATCAATGATAAACACTTATCGTATGTTATCCAAATTTGTTTTACCTTACAAGATGATGAAATTGAATTGAACTCTTTTACAAACCCCACAAATTGTTATCTCTTGTTTATAATAATGTATGTTTAAGAATGTTCGACTTCTACATTCATTCTTTCAAACATTGCCAAATCCCTGAATAGGCAATTCGAATTCAGTCGAATTCATAACGGACTGAACATTAACATGACTCTTAAAGGGACAGTTGAGTTTCTTGTTTAAGACCGCAAATGCCTTCAGAGTACATGGTTATTGCTCTTATTCTTATTAATGACATTTGTAGTGCCCTCGAAATCGAGGGACTCGCCCCAGCAGCATCCTCCGGCAGTGGAGTGGCGTTGCCGGAGCACGAGATGCCGTAGGGGGAGAAAGATCGGGTTCCCCTGTTGGCAGAGGGGTCTCGTTAGCCCAGATCCTATACTTCCTGTCCAGGAACGCCAGAGTAGCGGAAATGCTTTGAGTCTCCACCATCTCTGACCTCCACCAGGGAGTCCCCTTGTCGAAATTACAACTTGCTGGACAGTACTCCCTCCTCTCGGGGTCAGATGTTCCTGTCTGGAACTGGATGAGGAAACCGGTTGCAGACCTCCCGGTGGCGCATGGCATTGAGCAAGTGCTCCCGCCCACATTCTACCCAACCTACCTCATTCTCCTTCAACGCCAGCAGGAACAGCCGGTCCATTTGACAGAGTACCTACGCCTATGGTACCAGCTGGGGGAGCCATCCTTGTTATCAAACCCGGATGTTATTCTTATATTTGTATGAATCTATGATTTGTTCTTCTATGTAATTCTTTTGTATACACTTTGTTTTGCCGAATAAATGATAATAATAATAATAATAATAATAATAATAATATACTGTACATTAATTTTTGAAATGCTTTGTATAGGCTATATAGGTATATCAATCAGGGAACTGTACCACTTCTTTCTTTTACAATACACACACATGTATGTGGCACTCATTTAGGGAAACAAATAAAATCATTCAACAACAATAACAAATATATTTCTCTCCCTGAAATAAATTCCTCTCCATTTTTTTCATATTTCACTCTAGAAATAAATTTCATTTCAATCTTTGAAAGAAAATAAAATTCACTCTTTTGAAAATATTGATTTCACTCTTTAAAAATATTCATTTCACTCAATGACAACATTTATTTCACTTTTTACATATTATTCATTTCACTCTTTACAAATATCGATTTCAGTCATTACAAATTTAATATTTATTTCTCTCTTTAAGTTTTTTTTTTCCATGGTGAAATTTAAAAAAGTGGAGAGGAATCGATTCTAGAGAGAGAAATATATTTTGTAATTGTTTTTGAATAATTTTATTTGTTTCCCTAAATGCGTGCCAAACTATATTTTGGGATGTAAAATGTTTAAAGTACCGACATGTCATAAGTACCGACATTTTAAAATGCATGAAGTCTTTCGGCTATGTCTGATCGTCAAGGAAACGGAGTTACAATTGTAAGTCTTTTGTCAATTCCGTTTGTTGCTACGGCAGCCAGTGAAAACAAATTCGTATAATCAAATTTATGGAAATGCAAGCATCACTTTAAACAAACAGAACTTTGTTATTCCTGGCTCATTTTTCCTGATTGAGGTGTCATATGAAAGAGCAGAAACTGAACTTTCTAGAAATGGGATTTTCTCTTCGAAATTCAGATACCGCCCGCCAAATGACTTTTTGTTTTCTTTCCTTCAAATTGCTTTTAATCACTCATGCGTGAAATATGCATCATATCAGTTGCATCAAATGAAGAGGAGGATCTAAGCTTTACAAATATGTGTCATTTATTAATTATAATTGTGATTAAGTTATGATAAAACATCGATAATTCTCGGTTTCATTTTTTCTGTGTCACACTGTATAGTAAACCTATTCTCTGAAGCCACAATGAGAACAGTGGCCGTTTAACATATTATTTACATTAAATCCCTATATTTCACGTAGGAATATTCGGAAAATGATACGCCCATTTCCCAAAAGACTTCAGGTCACAGCAAAAATCTCGGGGTTGATTTTTCTTCTTCTTACCACATGAAGATAATCATTTAAACAGGTTTTTCTTATTATGTATTTTATTTTAGATTTATCCATTTTGCTTAACCTGTTGACTACTGCATAAATGATTGTCAAAGTCCCAAAGACTTAATACAGGGACCACCCGGTTCCAGTAGGCAAGGGGTTAATCAATTATACATCGGCACGATTCAAATTTCTTTTGCAGGCACTAACATTATGTCTGGGAGCAATATGTAAAGAAGCCTGTTCTTATAAAAAAAAACACAAGTAGTAGTTTATTATAGATCTCTTCACGATCAAGGAGCTATCCCTCCACCTCCCCCAACAAAAAAACAACCTTGAACCAAATGACTATTCTTCTTAAAGATATTCCCGAAGGAACCCCGCGTGGTTATAAAGCGATGGGTATTATGTTTACTCCTACAGATTGAAAGTTGAACGCTGTTGAAAGGTGATGAAAGTTTAGCAATGGATATAAGTAAGATGACTGCGTTACTTTTCATCGGGGTTGTCACCGACATGCTCGCCAGCCCCAGCGGGGTACGAGCTGATTGCTGCTGCCCTTCATTGTGGACTTCGTTTGGCAATCATTGCTACAGGTACAAATAACTTTAATAACATTAGAAATGCCCCTTTTCCTGCTTTTTAGGGCCCTGACGAAGTAAAGCATTGACGCTGATCTGATCAGGCTTTCCTGTGAGAACAATGTTTCTATTATCATAATTTAATTTGTTTATGTGTGTCACTGTTCCTAAACCTGCTCTTGAAAATGCTAAAAGTAAAAGTGGTTTTGGTTCTCAATTCTATGACCGAAATTAGTTTTTACTGTAAAACATTAAAAGCATGAAATGTCTGATTCATTGTTAAAGTAATTTAGTATGTCCCTGACAATTATGCCTCTTGATTGCGACTTTTTTAAATTGAAGAGGTAAAATCACCTTAATTACCTTTTATATATATTTTTTTGGTTAGTCAAAGAAACTGAGGTTTCATCCGACATGTGCCCATATTTTCATATTCCTGCATCTATTCTTCGTTACATTTGTTGCTGTTTTCTTTGAACAGATTTTTTGCCTACAACAAGACGTGGACAGAAGCTGAAATGTTTTGCCGTAGCTATTCTGTGCCCTCTCTCAGCGATAGAGGCTCAGTCATAGACAGTTTAGGTCATCTTGTTTCTATTCATTCTCGACAAGAAAACGACTTCGTTGGAACACTTTTCGAATCTTCGTACAAGAGTCAGGTACGATTATCCTATTTGAGATTCTTCTCCTCCATCAATTGATTCAAAATTTCGATAGAATCTAACATCGACATAAACAAATCTTTACCTATTCGTTAGTTTTAACCAGCCATCGATCTTAAGCAATCTTAACCTAGGCCATATTTTTAAAGGGATAGTTGAGTTTTGGTATACAGGGCGCTACATAATTTTTTCTTGTGAGATAATGAAAAACTGAGTTTTAAATAAGAAAGAGCATACAATTTAAATGACAAAAATCATCTTTGTTTGATCAAAATCGGTTTAGAGACGGCTTAATTATCCCTAAATATACAATTTCTAAAGTTGTGAACCATCCGGCGTTGAAAAAAAACGAGATAGCACCTTATACATTTTATTCTAGCCAATGT
The DNA here is from genome assembly GCA_035222895.1 of Strongylocentrotus droebachiensis. Lineage (NCBI taxonomy): Eukaryota > Metazoa > Echinodermata > Echinoidea > Camarodonta > Strongylocentrotidae > Strongylocentrotus > Strongylocentrotus droebachiensis. Next base: position 151,585 of record JAVYIG010002189.1, read on the forward strand.
CAATGTTGGCTCTTTGTTGGATTTTTCGTGTTGGTTATAATACGCACAACCAGCCGGCCCATGTATTGTTATTATTATAATTGTTCTTATTATTTGAAATTAATGGTCACCTTTTTGGGGGTTGAAGTGGAGCTGATTTGGTATGATCGGATTTGATCTAAATTTCACACATTTTGGGAGCTAAAATTACCTTCATAGCAATTTTAGGTGCTAAAAGGGCACTAGAAATGTCATAAATAAGAATAAGATCAATAAACATGAACTTTGGAGGCATTTGCGGTCTTAAACAAGAACTCAACTGTCCTTTTAAAACGTTACGCACATTCAGAGTCATATTAATTCACTCCATTATGATTTTGACTAGATTCCGTCGGATAGCCTTTTCAGGGAATTGGCAATTTGTTTAAAGAATTAATGTGGAAGTCCAACATTATTATGAACCATGAAGAGATACGGTAAGTTTGTAAAAGAGTTCAATTTAATTTCATCATTTTGTACGGTAAAATGAATTTGGATCAAATACGATTAGTGTTTATCATTGATATTTTGATAGTGTAGATCATTGCGTAGAAATAAATAACATTATTTTGTTGTTAACGAGCGAAAAGTGCTTTTATTTTGTATTTATTTGTTAAACATGATAAATAAAAAGTGATAAAAATGAATTAATGAAGAAAGAAAGGACCGTCTCTCCCTCCCACTCTCTCAATCTTTCTCTCTCTCTCTCTCTCTCTCTTGCTCAGAGTGATGCATGGTTCATGTGGATAGGGTTTCATGACGCCACATCGAATGGCAGGCATGGGTGGATAGACGGAACGGACGTTGACTACACTTACTGGTTTCCCGGTCAGCCCGATGGATCAGGCAGAGAGCACTGCACCGATATGACATCCACTATCTTTGGTGAATGGAACGATGTGAGATGTGACCCCACCCAACCGCACTATTTCGTATGTAAAGTACCTTGTTGGTCTTAGACATAATGATTCAAGGTGATCAGGGGCGGGGTATAGCTGCAGCCACTGATTTGTATTCAAATTTCAAATAATCAGACAACTGTCATCTCATTTGTTTATAGCGAGGTTGATCATTGTAAAACCCCGCTGGTTTTAGGCAGACCCTCTTTATCTCTGTCGTTATTCACCATGAATCATGGTAGTCACGCCAATGTTCTTATCGTAATAACCACGTGTCCTTGCTTAATGAAAAGGCCATATTGAAAACGTAATCAAATTTATCTGCGAAGTGCCTCGTTATAAATTATTTAATTCACCTGCAATGAATAATGGTATTTCAACAGTCAGAGTGCAAATCGCATACATTAAATGTTGCTAGGTAGGACAAAAATGATGGCCCAATTGTCCGACCTAGCAACAAGTAATGTATGCGATTAGCATTCTGACTATTGAAATGCAATTATTCGTAACAGGTGATTTACATAATTTGTAACGAGGCACTTATAACAAAGAGTTGTGCATTATACATTCGATAACATTACAAAAATGGCCTATTGTGAAACTATATTGAGTGTGAGTAAAAGACCGAATGTGAATAACTAAACAGGTCACAGCTAGATATATTTGTTGCATTGATTAGTATGTATACACATAAACAAACCTCTATTCGAAACACATTAGACTAAGTATGAAAACGTAGTTCTGTGCAGCACTTGAATTTATTGAAACTAAAGTTAGAGGTGGATATTGGAGTAGCGGCTTTTACTAATATTAGTCAGCAGGTATTATCTTTGCTCATCAATCATCAATAATTATTCCTCCCTCCCAAGCCAATACTCGACAACAGTTTATGTGTGCAAAATTGTTGCAATTAAGACTTACCCACGTATTGTAAAATTGCTTTCAAATTGTCTTTATGTAAAATTATTTTAGTCTTATCCCATATCCAGACAAGAATTCACAATTTCCAAACGAAAATCAAAGATTTTACGAATTCTGAAAAAGTCAGGAAGAGTTCGTGAGAACTATTACGTTATTATAGCGTTGCAACAGCCTGTTTTCATTATACGGCTGGCTTTACGTCTACTTTGCGGCAGCCAATCACATTCCGTTAATATTTCTGCTCTGTTCGTTCTTACGATTTACTCCGATGAGAACAAGACGGAAAGCTAGTATGTCTGCTTTCGTTGCTAATTTTTCGAGTTTGCAGTACCAATCATATCTTTACAGTAACAATGCTTCATTTTAAGTAAGTATATCTTTATTATTTGCGTGTTTTCATTAATGTTTATCTTTTTCAATTCCGCCAGTGGCAACGATGAGAAAGATACTAAAACCTCCAAATCAAATCATTGAGGTAGAGGTTTAAGTGATAACTATATAACAAAGTATATGCCTAAAATATCCACATATATCATAATTGCAACTATACATGTATTTTTGGAAAATCAACATTTATGCAATTTTAATAGCCTTGTACGTCACATTTTGAAATGTGCGAACATAATCATGATGCATTACTAATCCAAACATGATCTATATGGAATGTATAATAGGTAATACAATTGCTTGAAGTTAATTTTTGAAAATAGTTGCGATCATGTTGAATAAAGTTAGTTCAAAGTTAATAAAATGCTTTCTCTCTGTACTGTTTACTGCACGATGCAGATACTCTGTCTGAACCATTAAAATCTCTTGTTCTATTTAAAATAAATCATGTGTTTGCAACAAATGTATACAAGGTTAAACATAATAACAATTGTCTTTTCCACTGGTACGACATGTTTAAATTTTCTACATTAAAACCAAAAGCAAGTGTACATTCATAGAGATTGTGCAAACTATTTTGAGAACAGAAATACACATTTAAATACACTATTATTATTATTATTATTATTATTGAAAACCTAATCTGGCGTTGTCTGCCTTGTCCGTAATACACAACCATTTACAGGTAACTAGTTCATACTTAACCAAGGCGACCAAATTACTAGATATTAGCAGTTCTGTGCGAGGAAATTGATAATCTGATGCAAATAGTTATATTAACAAAAAGAAGATATATCAACACATTTCAGCAAAACAGTCTTTCCTTACGATTGCTCTCTTTTGTGCAAATGCTCCAGATCTCATTCGTCTTGTGACATCATCTGTCAATCATTAGTGAGCTAAGAAGAGACAGTGGTAATGTAGCTTCACAAGAGCTTACTACCTGTTTACAATATACCATACAATACCAACGTAGGAGTTGCTACGTCAGACGTTCTGTAGCATCACCCGGAAAAGAAAGGTAATGTGGAGGATATTTTATGAAAGAATACAATTTTTTGTAAGCATGTGCTGCAACCGGTCGTACACGCCTAGTGTGACTTAGGCTATAAACATAACATCATGGTAAACCGAAAATATTCTCTAAATATTTAGAGTTAGACATACATTATCTATCCCTAAAAAAACGTTGAGTTTAAAGATAAAGGTGAGTTCTGGTAATGCGATTGCATTTTGAAAGAAAAGGTGTGGAATGGATCAGAAAAAAGTTGATCATGTGGCATGTAAGTATTGGTGTGCACTGCAAGGTCCTGGAATCATCAAAATCATTATAAATTTGGCCCAGTCTTGGTAAAGTAACAAACACTGTACACAGAAAGATGTATATGGGACTCCACAAATGGTGTCGGACTAGCTTACCTTGATTTCCTTATCTTTTTATGCTCATTACTCAGCCAGTATACATTTTCTTCCAAAATTATTTGGCACTTGACATTTATTTGTTATCTTGAACATCCAGTGTAAGTTTCGTCTGATTCTGTGAGAATTCATTTTCTTTTTTTCCCGGAACTCAAGTTTATCTTTCATGTCATTTTTTAAAATAAATTTGATCCATCAGAAGCCTGTTTAAAGCAATGGTAATTTTGGTAATATATCAAGATACAAATAAAAGTGTAGCATATTAATTAAAATAGTGTACTGCAGAAAGGGACTTCAATTAAATATTTAATATTTTTCGTGAGGTGTTCTCACTTTTCTTGAATACTCCATGTAGCTTCTTTAAAAATCTCGTTATTTCATGATTCATTCCCATCTTAGATTTACCAATCTCTCTCTTTTTTCTTTACTTTGGCATATTTGCCCTCGCAATCATATTGAGTATGATGTCGATGTTTCCATCATTCTCCAGAATGGTCGTCAGATCGTCATCACGTGATTCAAGGAAAGTCAGAGATGAGTCTAACACTACAAAAGCGTGTATGATTCTTCCTGCACCATCCTGTTAAAAGAAAATTCATAACACTTTTTAGTCGATACTTTAAAATCTTAAATACCTAAATGGAATAGTTACCATTTGGCTTTTTTCAAATAATAGAAAATGATATAAACAGATATATATTGTTGTGTTCCTGTGAAGTTTGTCCCTCACTACATCTCTCATTAAAAAAAAACAGGATCACAAAGACTTAGTGAAATCAAATGATGGACAAGGCTATTGAAATTAAATTTCATTAATTTTTTCCAAAGTCATTTCGATCGTATGCCAGTTTTAATAGAACTGTCAAATACTTCTCAAACTTACTGTTTGGACGGCAACTCGATGCAAGTTGAGTATGACGTCATTCCATAGCCCCGATTCCTTCATTCTTTCCACAGCCTTTGTGACGTCACGTTGAATCACATCGATTTCTAAACGTCCAAGAGATCGTTGGTTACGTTTCATCCATTCGATCAGTCGCTCGGGTGATGGGCTGGGCAGAGACGTGAATGCTGAGATGATTGAAGTGTCACAGAAAATACTGGCTTCTGGAAGGGATCAATGGGTCATTAGAAACATCCATTAAAAATAAATGAAGGAAAAAACATCTAGGCCCTGTAACACAAAAGTTGCTATCAATCGCAAAAATGACAATGGCCAAATCAAGATCATCGTTGCACTCAAATATTGTTCAAGAGGCTGACTATTAACCAATCAGAATCGTTGTTTCAAATTTGCAATTTATTAGAAACATTTGTGTTACGGGACCCTCTGTAAGACATCGTGAAACGCGCTCCAAAACATTTTCAAGAAATCAAATCGATGTCAAAGTTGTCAAAATACTATCCTCTGAGAGAGAGAGAGGATTTATATATTCATGGGCAACTCAAATATACGTCCCATACGTTGCCAAATCAATGAACATAAATTGACATAATAATAACATATTTCTATTTAATGTTTTGTCTGATTCAAGCTTCAAGTAGGACTTGCTCAATGCACTCATCGAATATACATGTACTGGGATTATAGGTGTGGTAGGTAACTTATGGAATAGAATAGCTAAGACTTGGCCTAATACCTAAAAAAGTGAGGGAAAAGCATCTTGTAAGCCAGCATGGAGCATGATCGCAAATACTTTCGAGGAATAAACTCAAAGGAAATTTCGATACCATTAAATTGCGGTTAGTCTTAACACTTTATAACAAACAAAGCATGTCAGTCATTCGATTTCAGTTCCGTTCTTGTTACCCCTGTGCACCATGTAAGCATTCTGTGGCAACAAATTAAGAATAGCTCACACAAATCATGTTTGGCTGATGAAATACGTCATTGTAATGGCACATTTCAATAGGTGACGACATGGCAATGATTTAAAGTTCCAGGTCCTCTGGGTGCCTATGTATTGGCATAGCCGACTTTGACCGTCAGGAAAAAAACAACATTAGCGTTGATCATCAACCAAACAGTCTTTTACAAGCTGAAAATAGTGAAATCTGTGACGGGATAAACATGTGAAAATACTAGCTGTTGGCACGCCTTCAGATTGTCGACACACTACACTATATAATCAATTGAGAGAGATATCAGTCCCTTACCCATAGTCTTTTCCTCGGACTTCATGCTTCGACTCTCAGCTGATTTCTGCTTGCTTTGGCGAATCGATACAAGAGTGTAAAGATATGGATTAAGAGACGAGTTGACGGGTAGCACAAAGACTGCGGTCCATGCGTATACCTTCAAAGTAAAGAAATATATTGATAGTTATAATAATGGAATGTACATTATAGCTGTCAAATTAACTCTCAGATAGTTTCATGACGTTAACGAAATGGGACACCGAGGTGCTACTTATATGACTACAAAGCAGCGGACATGAGTTGGTCTTTAAACAAGTCAGCTTGAAAAAGGTTTACATTTTTCTGAATCAATGTCCTTTCACTTTGATATTTCCTGAGGTAATAAGGCCTGATCTTTCCACCTAAAGCTCATCTTCTCTACGAACAACACACTCCCCAAAATAAGTTTCCATAAGGGCAAATTGCTCTGCCCTGAATTTGCCTCCGACCCCATAATTACAAGTGTGGTAACGGAAACTCACCTGTGCAGAAATTGTCAGAGTTCCACTCGCTGACATCAAGCCCATAATGATGATTGGTAACCAACAAACAAGGTCTGTACCAACAACAAGCGCCATCCTAGATGCCAGCTTGATGTTTTCAGCCAATCGCATATCCTCCTTAGACTTGTTCCTTTTCCCGACGATCCGTTGCTTCGACATCTGAAACATGCAGTAGATAGAGATATAACATAGGAGGGTCACCAGGAACGCCACGAAGTTGACACCAATGAACAAGGAGATGGAGTAGTGCCATCCTGCAGGACGATCGACTGTTAGGGGTAGAGCCAGACAGACTCCTGATTGACCGTAGAACTTCCCTTCGACGAAAGCCGGGATAAGAGTTGGTAGAATGCCAAGGAAGGCGGAGAGGGCCCAGATGATCAGCTCAACTACTCGGGCACCACGGACAGAGAGATGTAGGTGCAGTTTAAATGGCGCCACCACATGGACACACCTATCAATGCTTATGATCGTGATCAGAAACACTGAAGCCTCGCTGGAGACAACGGAAGTGATACCAGCAACCTTACAAAGGATACTATCCTTCCAATCATCAGCATGAGCAGCATAGTTCCCTTGATAATATACATCAGCTGATGCTATAGAAATCATGTACAAACCCATCAAGAAATCAGAGACGGCTAGGTTGGTGATCAGACTTGATTGGACGGTCGTATGTCGGCCCCATCCAGAATTGACGAGTCTATAGCCAACAACAAGGACGTTGCCAATGAAAGCACTGGTCCCGAGAATCCAGATAAAGATTCGAAGGATGTTATTGGCCATGAGATCTTCACACGACGAGAACTGGTCACGTGGTGCATTGCAGTTAGGGGAATCCCCCAAACCAGCCAGGCAGCAAAGAAGATATTTGTCAGCATACCTATATATACATTTAAAATAAAAACATAAAAGCAAAACAGGTAGGTAATGATAAATAATATTTAACATTTATATCGCGCTAATCACAAATGTCTGATGTTTTAGTTCATTTAACGGTATAAAAATTATAACTCTTATATAAATGTTACACCAACCCAAGTTTTATCCGTGATCTAGATTTTAAAATGTACAGAAGACGGTTAAGGAGAAGGAATGCATGGACAAGATTTTGAAGATGCACAAATTATACAAACAGAGATAATTCAAGAAACAATCGAAATTCCTCACCATGCTCAGGCTCCCTTACCATCATTTTTTAAAAATAGTATTCAAATGATTTTATTTCTCATGCAATACATAATACAATGAATAAGTATATTACCAAAAATATACAAACAAACGACATTATAATAGAAATAGCACGAGAAAAGAGGAACATAACTAGAAATAGAGCTTGTTGAAGTATTTGTTCCTCAGATGCTGTTTTACAAAATATCTTGAACAAAGTATTCTCATTACCACCTCCATGACATCCATTCCAAGCCCAGAAATTGAAATTTGTCGCAGTCCGTGCAAAATAGATCCCATTCAACGAATCCTTTTCTTTTCTTTCCTATGACTATGCCACAAGGAGTCTCTATTGAAATTGACCCCCCCCTTCTTTTTCGAGTTTCATGTCTGCCGTCATTTATCTATTTTGCGTTTTGTATATCTACTTATAATTCCGACTAATATATTGTAACTTGCAGACCTACAAGGTTTCTAGATTCTGTAAGCCTGTGAATGCGCCAAATTCAGTATCGCCTGATTCAAATATCAATGTGTTTCGAATATCCCTGCAAAGAAACACAAACAAACAAAATACTTATTTATAAAAATACTAATTATAATCAATAGAACAAACAATTAATTAATTAATCGAACATTAATAATGTAGACATATTTCAGGATGAGTGAATACTCAGCAACGATTTCACCAACACAGAGACAAATATTCTTTTTAGCAGTGTCAGGTTGAAATTAGTATAGTCAAAATACTATTTATAGAAATACACTATTATTATTTTACATAAAAACATTCTCTACCTATTCCAAGCAAATAATTAAACATATAATTGTTTTGTTTGTTAAAGTAATGTTAATATCATCCGCTATACAACAGCTAAATTAAATCAAATACTATACACAAAATGTGAAACTCAAGCCTCTATTTGTTACAGGATCTAATTTTTTTTCCAGAATTTAAATAAATGTGCTTACAACTCTTGGAGGTTGGTTAGGTTATCAAACGTTCCTATTTCAATCATCTGCAGAGGATTGTTAGAAAGGTTCCTGAAAGAGAGAGAGAGAGGTATAAAAACGGTACTATTTTTATGATAGGGTTCTATTGGAAATGTACGTTTTTCCCTCTTACTTGGATTATTGCATATGTTTATGGATCTGGATTATATTGATGTATGCAGTCTCTTCCTTTATTGACCATTAAAAACAACAAAATATACAAAAACATCAATACAATAGAAGAATGATATCAAATAACAACAACATACAAAAGTAATAATGGCCAGGGTCCCTGAGAAGCAAGACTGCTTTTAATCGGGACCCTATACATACAAGTACATGTATTCCAAAGAATTGTAATAAATGTCGCATAGATAACCAACTTTAAAGATTATGAAAAGAATGGGCATATAGATAATTACAGCGAAACACAAATGAATTTACTGGATTCCAAATGCATGCATCCTTGTAATGAGCTTCACATGAAGTACTTGGAAAACTTCTCTACACTCACATTTCAAATGTAGTAAAATATAATAGCCTGAAAATTCTCAGACGCACATATTTATTCAACATAATGCAACGTTTATTTAATATTGATAATAATCTTAGCTTTACAAGTCATCGAACATAAGATCACTCAAGACATAACAGACATAAAGGAAAACATGCAAATGTAAAACTCGCATTTTTTAACAAACATTAGGAACCAGATGAATGGAAAATACGGACAATTCAAAGAGAAACTTACAAAGTAACTAATCGTTGTAAACCTCCGAATGCGCCTTGAAATAACATGTAGATGTCATTTAATGCGAGATCCCTGACAGAAAAGGGGAAGACAAATGCATTGGTACATTATCATTCATCTTAAATAATAAATGATATAGGCCAATTTCGTAAAGTTACCAAAGTTATACTAAAGTGCCCCGATACGAATCATTTCATTCACCTGTTTAGGAATAATAGTATTTCAATATTCATATTGTAATTTGCAAATGTGACGTATTTATAGTTACCTACCTAGCGACAACTAATATATGCATTTGAATTCTGACTATTGGGATACATTTATTCGTAACAGGTGAATATCATAATTTGAACAATTACCATTATATCCATAGTTACTTTCATAACATTATTTTGTCATTACAATGGCTTTACATTCATCACATTAAACTACAAAATAAAAACATTCAAAACAATAAAATGGTGCTTATATTAGAAACATTTGATTTGATCATTATCGGGAAGAAAATGTATGTTATAACATAACTTGTTTGTACATAAATAAATATTATAATTAAATGGTGAAGTTTTTGACAGATACCCTGAGCTCTTGCGATAAAGTATTCTGATTGAATTGGATTGACGGTTACTTTTGAACTGCATAGATTCGTTGCGTAATGTAAGGTTTTTTAGCCATCAGAGTTATAAATGTAATAACAATAGTACTAAAAATGAATAAAATATAGTAACAATAAAAACATAATCACAACGCATGGGATTTTTACATAAATAAATATATTTTCTTGGGTTTAGTTTGTAATACTTACAGGTGCAAAATATTTGAACTTTCTGAAAATGATCCGTGTTCAATCTCTGAAACTCCTGATTTTTCAAAGGCACTGTATGAAAGATAAAGAAAATGATGTTTATATTTAACACAATCAAATGAATCGTAAAAGCAAAACAATTGCAATGTTCATGAATAAAATTCAATTGGTAGAAATAGTTAACAAAGAAAGGATATGTTTGTTTATCAGTTTTGTCATCAATGTCATCACTCTCATCATCGTCGTCATCAGCATCATCGTCGTCATCATCATCATCATCATATTCAATTGTCGTTTTACATGTAGTTGTTAAAGAGCATCAAAGTACCAGATGACTATTTAGCCGGTAGTAATGGTACGAGTGGTGGGGATGGTGGCGGCTGTAATGGTTGTGGTGGTGGTGGTAGTAGTAGAAGTTATAGTAAAAGTAGTAGTAGTAATAGTAGTAGTGGTAGTAGTAATGATACATTAATAATAGTAGTAGACGAAGTATTACATTATTTACTGTGTAAATCCACTTACACTTCAACGAGGTAAGGTAGCATGGACGGTACGATTACCCCATTCTCATTCGCATCTGTTTCCAATGCATTCACGATATCTCTGGTACCACATGGCATTTCGCTCTCACAACCAAGGGACCTAAATGATTTCGAAGATAATTGCAATGATTCTGTCACAAGAATGGGAATGTTACTGTCTAGAAATAGCATGAACGACCGATGCAGGGTTGGAAGACGTTTCATCTTCAAGGTAAGACCGAAAGACTCGAACTTTTATTATGACAGGCATTAAATATATGAGAATAGATAATATAGTATCCCTTTATATTTGTATTCAACGACTTTTGTCAAGAATATAAGTTAGAAATATCTTCTTTTTGTAAAAGTGAAGTTCAATTTTTCCATATACGTGGGGTTTCATCAAATAGTCTACATTTGTGTGGAAACTTCAAATGACCAAATATCTATAGCTTTGATGAACGATTAAACTGGTTGTCATGATAAACCTGGTATACATGCATACATCTCTAGTTTTGAAGCTTTAATCACGTGATTATGGTTGATTATGCTTGAGAAGCATTACTTCTATCCCTTTCTACGATTTTATTCACTGAAACTGTCAAATATATGGTATATACAAAGTGACAAGTTTTTACAGTTTTCTAAGATTCCTCGGTAGAGATGTGATGCGTAAGGTATGAACGTGACAGGTGAATGAAAGTCCAGTACAGGTGCATCCATCGGGGCAACCAGCTATTCATGGTGAGAGAGAAAGATTGGTGAGAAAGAGAACCATGTCAATCAGTAATGCTTTGGTCTATGAATATAATGCAATACACATGGTTGCATTGTTTTACAAGAGTTAATATAACCATAGCATATTAATTGAATATCAACATGTTAATGTCACACCGGCAGGACACAGAATCACAACACATCGATCATGTTTTTGTAATGTTGCCATGTTGGGAGCCCATACAGGCCCGACATAAACCGACGATCCCGAGCTGACCATGTTTACGGAGCCCGATTGCACCCTGTTAGTTCCACGGATCAACCCCGATAGCCCAAATATTTAAATGAACATGCATCATAGCTATAGGTTCTAATCTGTATATTGGGGTGGCCTTTTAAGCTAGGCGATTAAAAGTGAAGGAGCAAGGCAGTTATGAAGAGGAGTGGGAGGGTAGGGCCTGAGAGGGAGTGGTATTTTGTTGCCTCTCCACAATCCCTTTTTTTTCTCTTCATTTATCCTTGACGTTTTTCCTTTTGATGGATGTTGGGGCACATTTTCCAAAAGACCCCATTACAGTACTAAAAATATCACCAGGTGCATATGTCCGCGACTGCTTGCAAACTTAAAAAAAACCTCTAAAAATTCGCCATCAGCCCAGGTCATATCGGTAAAAGCGTGGTCTAGCATGCATGCACCGATATGTAAAACATGTTTACATTTAAAATCAGAAAACTTTGAATTTTATCAACTACAGATGAAGAGGTGAAGTTTTGAATGATAATAAATATATAGTAATTTGAAAATGGTCTCAATTTGTTAAATGTAGTACATTTCTTGCGGGATAAAAGGGAAATTAAAGATATCAGAATATATACAAATGCCAAAGTAAATAATAATGACTGAATGATTGACATCACAAACCCGTAATCAGGAAGGCAATTCGTCGAATAATTTTCAAAGTTTACCATTGCTTTATATTAAAGTTAAAATGCAAGAATTAATCCACAGAATACATCATCTTAACACCTACCACAAAACATCTCGTCATCTTGATCAGGACAGTGTATTACGCCATCACATACATGATCTGGACTGATGCAGATCTTGTTGCCATGACAACTGTATGACCCAGCTGGGCAATCAAATGTATCTAGGGAAAATAAAACATTAATCAGTCATCAATTATTAGTCCATGTAATGCCTATCGAAGCATCACTTGCTATGTATATTGACAAGCGACATCCAGCTAAACGAAATTTAAAAATCACAGACTTTAAGGCTTAGGAGACCCACAAGATCCAGGAATCCGTGAAATGTTGGTCTTGAGCTTCTGATATCGTGAGCATTCTTGACTAGTTGTTAGAAGGTACATACTACCTAAACCATTGTTCTTGAGAACTTCCGCTTCTGGTAAAGCTTATTCTTTTGATTCTGTTTCGGTCTACAGGGAATTCCCCCTTATTCTGCCTGTGGATAGCTTAATTCACTACCACAAGCGGATAACTACCACTGCCCCTAATAATACTACAGGACCAGCAGGCCATACCACACTTGTGTTCATCTTCTCCTGTAGGACAGTCCATCTTTCCATCGCATCGATATCGTAGAGGAATACAGTACGAGTCTGGACACTTCATTGTCCAAGATGGACATGTGTGAGTCTCTGGAATGGAAATATAACAGTATACATTCAATTAAATTCAATCAAATTCGAAGAAAGTATACCTGCAAATACCAATCTCCTCGTTTAGTTCGATAATTTGATCATTTTGGAACAGAGACAGATATCACCGGAACTATCAGTTTCAGTTTCAAGTTTTTTATTTCTGCATTTTCCATAAACAATAACAAAAATAACAATGAATACATTTTAGCAATATAATGATAAGTAATACAAGTAGTAATTCATATAAATAAATAAATATAAATAATCAATAGTACAATTAATCGTATTTGAAAAGAAAGAAAAGGGGGAGAATGCAGAAGACCGATATCGTATATGAGCACCTTCCAGATAAAATCAAAAGAGAGTTTTGTCGAAAATCTACTGTGGCTTGATAGCTACACTGGCAGCCCACTTGACAATCGTTCATCTTTGCATAATTTTTCTCTCATTGCCAAATAATCGAGGAATAAAAGGGATTGTTAAATAGTCATTACGATAAAATATTATAGAGATATCGACTGTTACGGGAGGACTGGCTGTTTTTTATACGCTCAAGGGGAATTTTTCATCCGCTGCTATCACCCCGAGGTGTGGCTGGGTGGGCGGCGCGCCGAGGGGTGATAGCAGCGGATGAAAATTTCCCCGAGAGCCAGTATAGAAAGAGCCAGTCCTCGAGTATTAAAGCAGTCGATATCCCTTTTATATGCCGAATTCAAACAAAAATCTACCAACAATTCTTACATTATCCTTGTATCAAGTAAAGATTGGTTAAAAATCACGGAAGATCTGAGAAGCTGATTGTTTATCACCGACGAAAAATGACTGAAATTTTCGATCAGTTGGGAATCGCAGACAAAAAACACTGTATCGTGTCCGCGCTCGCTCACAGATCATTTTAACATGTAAACCAATGGGTATCGCAGCAAGATTTTTACTTTTTTCCAGGTAACTGGAATTTTGAGGAATTTTACTCTTGGACTATTAATCGGTTTTGGCATTTTTCGTTTCTTTACGGGAATGACTTAAATCACGACTGCAATTTAGACCAACCAGATGGCTGGATTTCTTAAGTTAGGTATATAACACTTCATATATAGATACTTACTAGCTTAAATTGAATTATACACAATAAAGATTCAGACCGTTTTGGAAAGGTAATAAAGTGTTCGAAAATAATCGCGTTTGCTTACATCAAATTAACAATCATCGTTATGAAATCTGGGTTTAATTTCGGAATGTTCGTATTTAATGACAAAAATGAAAATCGTATTTCTTACCACACTCTTTGAGATTTGTGACGTCACGGCAGCCATTGAGTAGCCCAACTTCATTGAGTTCGTACATGCAAATTGTATCCAGTGGTGCGCATGCGCCATTATCACACTTCAGTTCAGTGTCCGATATACAGACATAATTTGGATTCAGGTAGTCTGGGTTAATTGAAAGAAGTTTAAAAAATGATTTCTAAAAATGTAGTGATTTTGAAACAATGGTACTATGAGCAATTAGAAAAAAAATCAGAGGCCTGTATTGTAACTAAAAAAGGAAGATCATCACAAACCCGGACACAAGTATTTTGCAAAAGAATCATGCATTGTCATAGTGTTCTTTAAACCAAGAGATCTTTAAATCAAGACAACAGTCATGTACTACTGGCGCACTTTGGGATGTGAAATTTCCTTAGAAATTCGTAAGCAAATGAAATAAAATTCATAAAAATCAAGTAAAAATAAGAAATTAACCTTTAAGTATGATCCTTTTTCTAATAAATGTTCGCTGATCTTACCACACTGGTATTCGTCCTCTTTAGTCTTGCCGATACAGTCCAGCATGCCATCACATCTAACTTTGCTTGGAAACAAAGACCCATCAAAACACTGGAACGCTGACGATGATAGCTCAAGAACTAAGGTAAAAAGAAAAAATAATTTGATACTTGATCTCCTATAAAGCGGATAAACAGCGAAAACATGGAGTGGAGTATGTAGCGACGGAAAACAGGAAGCGGGTTGGAAAGGAAGAAAGTGAGAGAGAGACGGACAGACAGGATAGATAAATAGAGGGAACGAAGGGGAGAAAGAGTGAGAGAAAGAGGGAGAGAGCGCGCGCGCCAGACAGTCAGGGAAAGGAGAGAGAAATTGTCATTCAAATACTTCATAATTATCTTCTTTTTACATACATTTATAACAAATATACGTCAAACAAATTAAAACAGATTTATTTGAGAAATAGACCGGGGAAATGAAACAAAAAATAAAAAAATAAGATGTTACTTACCACAACCAACTTCATCTGTTGAGTCGTAGCAGTGTGGAATAAAGTCACACCTCTTGAAGATGTCTATGCATTGTCCGTTGTCACATGTGAACTCAGACTCCGAACATAGAGGATAAACTGTATGAGGTAAGATTCAATATCGTGATCAGCTAATCATTTTTCATGCTCCTAGTTTGATTTTTCGGCCTTTCCGCACATAAGTTGTGTCAACTTGGTCACCCAAGAACTTATTTATTGCATTATTTATTCATTTATTTATTCATTTTTTAATATTTGTTTACATTGTTAGTTACACCACTGCTTCCCCCAATGGCCCTGTTGGCCTAGATTAAGTATACATATACAATATGATTAAATATTCAAAGTTTAGAAAATGAATTGTTAAGCTCTACATACACATCGAATAATGGTTTTAGGGGAAACGAAGAATAATCTATCAATAATAAAAGCAAATTAAAAGACTTTCGTTCAAAAATACGCAAAAGAACAGAATATAGAAATAAAACTAAACCTAAAACCAAAATACAAACAAATAAGCAACAAAAACAACAACAACACGAGAAAAAATGTCAACTTAAAAACTAAACCTTACCATTGTGTTTAAATGCCACATCATAACGATTAGATTACGATGCTTTTGTCTCTCTCTCTCTCTCTCTATATAGATATATATTAACAGGGGTTTATATAATGCAACAGTTTAGAAATACATGAACTCACCCTGTAGACAAAAGAAAAGAACAATATGACCATTACAGAAATCAATAAGCTTATTTTGGTATTGTTATTATTATTAATATTATTGTTGTTCTTGTTATTGTTGTTGAGGTTGGTTTTTTTTTTCTTCTATTGTTGTTGTTGATGTTGAAATTGTTGTTATTATTATTATTAAACCTATCAAATCGTATACTTATTTTTTTTTATGATATGTCATGTTTCCTGAGCCTGAACTTACCACAATTAGTTTCATCTGAATTGTCCTTGCAATCAGGAATGGTATCACACACAAACGACACCGAAATACACGACTCATCGTTGCACTGGAATTGGTTCTCATCGCAACCTAGTTTTAAAATGAAAGCACAAATATATATTATATTGATTTTCATGAAGAAGAAAAAATAGGTGAGTGAGGGTTAGTTATCTTATTCAGTGTTTAATGCTGTAAAGTCACAATATCTTAATTTAAATGCTTAGATTTCAAACCATGTGGGATTTAGATTCGGCTACAAGTCATGCACTTTCAACCCTTTCATATTTCCAATTGCTCCTTAATATTCGGAATATCTTTTTTTCATTTTCGACATAATGAACCCTTTGTTATATGAAATTTGTGTCCTCGGAATAATAGGCGTGTGGAAAACCTAAACTTTTGAAATTCGACTTTCCCCTTGTATTCTACAATACGACAAAAGGTTGAAGCTCAGGTTTCAAATACAGTCAAAATATTCTCACAGCCCTTCCACTAAAAAAACACATGTGCAATGAACTTCACATCACCAGGCGTTTTTGAAACTATACCTACCTTCGTTGCAATCGGTTTCGTCGCTTGAGTCCTGGCAATCATCGGCGCCATCACATAGGAACACATCATGTATACACTCCCCTGAGGTACAATGGAATAGTCCTGACTCACAAGACTCCATTGCATCTGGAAATTCAGAAGAGGTAAGGAACATTACTTTTTCTTCTGGGAATGTTTTAGAGAATGAAAGATGTAATAGAGAGTAAATGAAGGTTGAAGGAATGAAGAAAGTTATAGAGAGTAAAGAGAGATTAAATTGATTGAATTTAGATGGTATTTATTCGAAATTCAACGTTGCAGGCAAAGGCTTAATTGCATTAAGTTTACTAGTAAAATCATGAAAACAAAATATTTAATACACATACACATGTACGTTATAGTCACACAGCAATAGGGTGGAGAGAAACAGAGAGAGGGAGAGAGAGAGAGAGGGAGAGAGAGAGGGAAAGGGGCAGAGAGACGGACAGATAAACGGAGAGCGAACAGAGCCGAAATGAAACGGCAGAGGTCAGTGAGGTAGGAAATCTTGACAAGGAAGAGACTGTTAATGACATGATATTTTATTTTTAGACCAGCTTACAATAATTGTGCCCCCGTCTCCCAAAAGAATGGAAGAACAAAACAAGGAAAGGGAATTGTAGGGCACAAAATGTGTTGCCGGAAGGGTAAAATTTAAAAAAAATATCTCCTTCACAGTAACCGACACATCATACTAGATGTTGTCATAATTTAGCCATTCAGAGCATGCAGTGCCTAAAGTTGAACATGATGTTTACCTGGTTTGTAGAGATGAACCAATGAGTTCCGTGGTGAACCTATATATTTAAGTACGAATTGCAGAATATAATCCATTTTGTAAATATGATTTGTATAAGTAAAAATTACAAAAGCTAAAATCTAAAATTAAATATATGTCTGCATGGTTTGGGGAATAGTAAGGGTAGAAGTTCTTATGACACATGTAGATAGTAGGAAGCTATCTTTCTAGGCATTCAGAATCGGGATTCGGCCGCTTTTGATTTTATATCGTGTCAAAAAAATGGCAAGAAATTATGAACTTTTGGGGGGCTTGTTAGAACGTTTCTTGACGAACCGTCGTGAAACTATTTATTTGTCACCCCTTGTCGGCACATTACAAAAACTGAATACCAGCCCCCCCCCCCCCCCGAACCCCCATTGTGAAATTTCAAAGCAACGCCTTCCTGAAGGCTATTTATTATTTTGGATGTTGAGGGCCACTATTTGACAGTAATGGTTTGTTTAAATCTCCGAGAGCATAAAAAGATGATCCTAATTCACTGCTTTCTGCTGTCATCATCAATCCTTATATTGATGCACATTCAGATCTTCATTCTTTTAATCTCTTTTTATTTGGAAGACTAAATTTTCTGTCGAATCCTTTGTCACGTACTGTAGATACATGATATTATGTCAAGAATTTGGTCTTTACCTGTAGCTTGAGTTTTGCAAATAAACTGTGTCGTTTCTGGAGAAGCACAGGCAACATCGTGCCAGAGATCGGTAACGAGATCGGTCGACGTGGCTGGATCAAAGACTAACATTGTACATGCTTCTAGCATTCCCCCATTGGGTTGTTTCTCGCCCTCCTTGGTCCTTTGGTAAATAAAACCGATTCGTGTCGACAAAAGATTATTGAAAGATATCAATTAATTCGTAGTAGTAATGGAAGGGATTTGCTTCCCAATTGACTGTTACGCATCACACGTCAAGGACTCTAATACCTCATAATAACTATTAACCATCATTAAACAGTACCCTGTATTTTTCCCCATTCCTATAACCGATCATAAAATTATAACTTTTATATTTATCAAGCTAATGATGCAAAAGTTGATTGTGTAAGCAGTATACATTTTAAAACTTGTTTCTAAATAATATAAAGATATAAGTTACATATAATCTTTCGATTGAAATTGCCATTGAGAAATGTGTGGGGATGGTGCGCGCGCGCGCGCGCGTGTGTGTGTGTGTGTGTATGTAGGTGTGTGTGGATGTATGGATGTGAGGTGCGTGTTGGATAGTGTGCGTTAGGAGAGGTGAATGCGTAAAATACAAACACTGAGGTGTACAGTGACGGTCAAACCTCAAAAAGGATTCAACTTCATTCCCTATGAAACATGATTATTTCTTTGCCTAAGAACGTTAGCTTTCTCAAAGTGCATCGTTATTTTAGATAACATTTATATAACTATTCATGATTTATACATGGCATGAACATAATAATTAGGAACATAAGCTTCATTATGAAAAAAGAACCGATTGCATTTTTAAGAAATAAGAGGTCAACTTTATAATAGTGCGTTCCGCTCCTTTACATTTGGGCAACTGTTTATAGCTGAATAATCAAATGCGTTTCTCCACACTGCAGCAGTATTCATGACTTAGTCTACTTATTCGTATTAAGATTCACGGAGAGCACTTACTTTGTAGGATCATACCAATCAGTATATGACATGGGTGTTCCGTCTGTCCATATAAATACCCCTCTTTGGTTCCTATGTCCTAGACCTACATCATGAAGCAACGGAGATGAAAATATGATTCTGTCTTCTCAAGATTACATGGGTTATAGATAATGGCATGGCAAAGTATAGTTATAATGACACCTGTTATTAGGGTTTACTTTTCCATCAGTACACGACATAATAACACCCATTACTTTTATAGAAGATGATCGGTATTAAGGGGCAAAAAGTTTTTCTGCGATTACCCAATCAGTGGAAATGGGCCCCCGGACAATTACCTCCCAATGTACTTACCTCGAATACCACACGGATATGACGGACATCTACCACACTTTATAACGTGTTTATATATATATATATAAATATGGGCCCTTTTCCACAAACTGTTAATACTCCCCGACTTACCTATATAATTCTTTGTTTCTGTAGTCTCCCACTGAGTTGATATCATGTAATGTAACATCGTCATCTCATCTTTGTCATGAATACTGATCAGATGTGCGCCCTCTATGGTTTGACATTCGGCCTCTGCCTCGTTCCATGTTATGACGTCAGAGCTGATAAAAAGTTTGTAGCAAGATCGTCGGAAGTAATCCCAGTCTGACGAACAAGTCTCATCTGAGAATAAAAAGGAGAAAAAAGAGAAAATGTTGACTTCTTTCAAGGGGTAATAATGTTGGAGCGCCAGGAGCGTCACGACGTGACGGACATGTGCGCTATATAAGAAGCCACCATTATTATTACTATCATAATTTAATGAACAGTTAAATTTCACCACGTAAATTATACGCATGCCCGTATTCATGACAACAATGTACAACCAGGTTCAAACTTGGTCTACTTCAAGCAACCCACAGTGGACAAAGACATCGGTCTGGACATTTGTTAAAGTCGACTCATTGATTTTTGTTGAAAACTTTCAGAAATCCGTACATCATCATATCCTTACAATGTGTTTGATCAAATGAAATTACAGACTACATAGAAGAAAAAGTAGTAATGTTTTATATATTCGCATTACATACTGGTAGTAGTAGATGCAGAGAAGACATCTGGTACCAGCTGTCCTGTATAATATTCTGCCAGGAATCCTGCAGCACCTTCAATCCCGTCTGAATGAAAGAACAATCTCATCCTATTCAAAGAAGACATGTAATGTCCTGAGGGTGGAGTCCCACTGCAGAATTGGCCGATGATTCCCAAAGTGGATACATCGGTGATTATGACAAAGTCTTCTTGACAGCTGTCATCGAGGGATGCGACGTCGAATTCAATGAATCGGAGGATGATTTGAGTCCATGGTTTGGTACTGATCTCCCAGGTTTGGTCGAGGTTGGGAGGGTACAGATCGAAATAGTTCGGTGAAAAGAATAGTCCGGAACTCTTCGTGCACAGAAGAATATTGTCAGTTTCTTTTCCATTACATCCAGGGTGGTCTGCAGCATGAAACAAACATAAAATATAATACGTTTGTCATATTTACATGGAAATGCTGAATCATCATTGAATTGTATAATTTTAAATAGTGAATTTGCTCATAAATTGTATAAAGGAATTTATTCAGGGGAAAAATGTCGTACAAACATTCACTTTACTCTTTTTAAATCATACAAATAATACGCTTTAATTAGCAATAATCTGAGAAGTAAATCGTGAAGTGACTTGATGAAATGATGCTTCTGTAGGTGGGCAACATAGCCTCCAGCAACCTAAACTTTCTAATTATCATGATTGTTGTTGAGGCTTTGGAAGATGGTTCATTTTAGGATTTTACAGAAGTTACTGAAAATCGGGAGAGGGGTACCCTACCCACAAAACCATAGGATGCAGTGATATTCGATGGAGCTGTCAAGAGTCCAGACATTACTCTGAGTTTAAGTTGAGATGAAGTAGAGATAAGAACCGGAGGAACGTGGGCGAAGTCAACGATTGTCTGCGAATCTGCTTCCGGGTCAGCTAATATCAGAATGCCGTCTGGGATATTATTGATGTCCTTCACTCCCTGGAAAGGTAACAAACCCATCAACAGATAACTTGTAATATAATCTTCTACCAACCTTAACATTTGGTAGAATCCTAAATTACAGGGTATGATCACCCAACTCATGACAGTTTTCTTCATCAACATGATTAACATTTGTAACCAACCAACCGTGATTTTGTGTTAATTGTAATTCGATATTTCGATCCAAAAGATTCGCTCTGGGCATTATTGCTACAACATTATTTATCTAAATAAATATAAAGGATGTGGGTTTTCAAAATTCAAGATTCAAATGACGTTTTATTCACGACTTGTCAAAAAGTCTAAAGACTAAAAATGCAAGTTTACATCAAACATACAATCATATCAAAAAAAAATTCAAAAACATATATTGATATAAAACATAGCAAATGGGAGAAGAAACAAATATATATAATATATATCATTTGTATATTATACAAATGAATAAATGTTTACATCAAAACATCAAAGCAGTTATCCCAATTATAGGTATGAATTGTATTAGTTGCACAGATGTGTCATTTATTGAGGCATGACTCATCCAGCAACTGGTGTGGTCTCTGACGCTTCGTGTAAAAATGACCATTCACAAAGTGACCGCCAAACTTTGCGTTGAATTAATGGTTATTGCACTAATAACACGATCGGAACTATTTTAGAAAAATCATCTCAAAGGCGATTTTAATACCCTATCGTAATAGAAACCATGTTGGATTACGTCACACGTAATTGTCGTGTTCGTATATTTGAACAGGTTTATTCTTCAAAAGTAGTTACGATCATGATTAATTGTCTCCATATAGGCTTGATTTGTTTTGGTAACATCTATGTATAGCCATGTGGCTGATACTTACGTCAAACCCGTCGAAGATGAAGGAAACATAAGCGTCATTCCGTAACTTAATATTTGATTGGCACAGTGCACGAGGAGGAAGCGATGTCGACAGATCTAGAGAGAATTCTTGGGCACTCTTCGAGAGATAATCTGACGAACAATTCTCATTGCAGTAGGAGGTTACACAATCTGTTAATGATGTAGAATATACACAATGGCTTCGGGATGTATATATTACTCTGATCAATTTATCGGCCATTGCTTTATTCTATAAATGAGGCCCAAAAATACTGCTGAGATCTCGTTTGAGGGAGATAGGAGGTGATCAACAAGTTCAAGAAATAATCCTTGAAATAACTTCATGACGAATCTCTTCATACTGTCACCATACATTTTAATTTAAATTCAAATTACCATAAGCATATTTCAATCATGACAACATCACGCTCACATGCATCTATTTGTTTGTTGTGTCATATTAAAATTGCGAAGAAAGTAACGCTTGTTGTCTAGACATGCTTACCGACGCTAGTACATCCTAGAAGTTCGAATCGAAAGCACAAATCTCCTTCCCAGCTTGTTGGAACAATCATATATTTGTCGGCACCACCGTTCCAATGCGTTGATACCTTACAAGCCGATGACAAACATTCTGATATATCCTAGGAAAACAAAACATTTAAACATGAAAGAGATCTTAAAGTGAGTGTATCATGACGAGATTATTTGCTTTGCTAAATATAAAATACAAGAACATTTTCCATATCTTTAAACTATCATTGATATCTGATAATTAAACAGTTATTAAAATAAACCTACCAAACTAAATAATACAATGAAATACTTGACTTA
Organism: Strongylocentrotus droebachiensis; assembly: GCA_035222895.1. Lineage (NCBI taxonomy): Eukaryota > Metazoa > Echinodermata > Echinoidea > Camarodonta > Strongylocentrotidae > Strongylocentrotus > Strongylocentrotus droebachiensis. The sequence goes on from JAVYIG010002189.1 coordinate 174,514, forward strand.
AAGTAGGGGAGTTTGATGTGGTGCACAATTGCACCCCTCTGTAAATAATCGAATAGTGCATGGTGATCATAGATATTCATGTTTTTGCTTACCTCGGCAAAATGTTTGCTTTTACTAAATGAAAAAAAATACGGTGGGGGGTTGGATGAAATTGACATAATGAACCAATCAGAAGTGATCTATGATAAGTCATGCTTCTTATCCTTCGTGTGCTTGACCTATAATCTTACAATCGCTTGTAAAACTGAGTTCAAATTTCGACTTGTTTCACATGTGTATTATAAGCAATGGCGAGCTTGCAACCTATTTTGATCAAATTACGGTGGGTTAACTTTCAAAAGTCAATGGGACATGAGGGTTCCAATTAACGAGCTAGTGGTAACGTACGTCGGGGTGGGTGTGCTTTTCGTTTAAACAAAAAATGAATTTTTAACGATTTTGGGGGGTAAAATTCCATAAGCTAACATGTTAGGCTGCTGACTCTGACGATAGGGGGCGATGAGACTAAACGGAGCTATATGGTCAGACGTAGATGGCGTTAACTAGTATTTGCCATGATACACTACCTTTAATAATGAATTGAAATGACTGTACGAGAGAAAATCTGCGTTAAACACGAGGCTTCATTTGGTGACGAAAGACTGCGTCAGAGATCCGTGCAATTTTGGAGACGCCATGTGAAAGTGATATAGGCCCAAGTACAAGAAGTCAATGTAAAATGAGCGTTGATGACACTGTGATAAATAACGGACACGTGCGCCGTCATCGGCTTGATTGGCACAGGTTATAACGCAAGGGGAATGACGCCTTGTGTGCAACAGGCTGAAGAATCGCTCAGCTCACGCATAGCAAAATGTATTGAATGTCAAGACAGAAATTAATGAGTTAGACAGATCTACCTATGATTGTACACATAGTGATGAAAATAATGACTTTACAATGCGCCAACATCCATCTTTAGACGTGATTTATCAAGGTGAGGGAGTTTTGAAAACAAAAGACTTAAACTTACGAAATCTGAAGAAGCTACGAAATTACGGTCGTGGAATGCTTGGACTCTAAATGATTTTATTCGAGATCCATTGCATTGTTGAATGATGACGTCACGGACTAAAACATTTTCTTGAAACCTCACTTCGATAAAAGTCCCATCGTCTTGTGATGATTGTGTTATCCATTCATTTGGCGGGTAGCGAGTGAATGGTTTCATTCTGACGTCATCGTTCTGAAGCAATGATTGGTTGAAATGGTTCGGAACTCGGATGTTGGAAGCTGGCAGGTATCCAGACGACACACCCAGATCATAATGACAATCTGCAATGAATCCACGGGTAATCATTATTTGTTCCTCGTTATTATGTACATCTACTTTGTCTAAGGTTTATACTTCAACTTTGCATATCATCTGATTCAACAATATTTTGTACAGTATTCAATCGAAATCTTCATATCTTTGACGAGGATTATTAGAATTTGTCGGTCAATAAATGGCAAAAGTAGGTTTAATGATTCAATCAAGTTGCATGTTTTCATTTAATTATTAAAGCCTACATTTTAATAAGGATATATGTTTAAATGTCTCAACTTGATTCAGTATACCTGTAGTTTCCTTTTAGGTCCTAATACAATACGATTATTGATGGGTTTTTTTTTAACTCAAGTTCTAAATATATATATTATTTTGCTTGTAGTAATCTAAGAGTTATGTTTCCAAATATATAAATATCTCTCTAATATTAATCATAAATGTTTGAATCCGGGGCAAACTATCAAAAGGCCGAATCGGATTCATTCGTATATTTGTTTTTACTTTGAGCATTAATCAACCATAGAAAGTCACACGACCCACGTGACACAGACTGAAGTCTTAAAAAACTTGATAATGGACATCCATTTACCATTCTTACAGCCAAGGACTTCCAAACGTAGCGAGATCAGTTCAGATGTCTTTGAGATTGGTAGAATTTTAACGTATTCAGTGAGGCGAGGACGGCTGAATAGAACTGTTGATATATGTCTCGGATTCCACCTTTTGTGACGGCTCTGATGGAAATATAGTTAATTGCACCGTTATTCAACGTTAATACGCCATTACCAAACTTAAGTACAAGCATATATAGGTATTGGTTGATCCAGTGTTATATGATTGACTTCAATTTTTCAATTCAATTCAAAAATGGTTTTTATTAGCAGAAACATGGTTCATACAAATACAATTTTACATGAAGGACAGCCTAGGCTGGAATATTCATGTTTACATGTTCGGCACAATGGATAACACTTTTAAATAATTATATATATGTACAAAAATAGCAATGTAAAAAATAAGACTTAGATACTGTAACTAAAATCCATAAACACATTGCACAAGTTTCCAGAAATACAGCTGTAATTGTTTACAAATGTCCTATAAAATTCAATACAAGCATGGTAAAAAGATTAAAATAGGTACATTTTAAACAGCCTGCTTGGGGGAGGAGACAAGCACTTAGTATACCTGCAATAACGATAAAAGTAAAAAATTAAACAAGTTTTTTTTTTTTTTTTTCTTCTTCATTTTTTATTGAGTATGTCAACTAAAAATGACAGTGGGCTATTTTTAAATCTGTTTGTTTTGAATTGAAATTGTTGATAAATGGGGATACGGCGAAGAGTGATATTAGTGTTTTTTTTCTTAGGTAACCAGGTCTGACAAATAGATTGATTTGAAAGGGATTTTGCGAATTTTCTACAAAGTGCTAGTCTCCTCTCCTCAAGAGTTGGTAAATTGCATACTTGACATGCATTAGAATAGGTAATGTAACTAGACCCTAAAATAATCTTACATACTCTACGTTGTATTTTTTCAAGATTATTATTTTGTTCTACTGTAAGACTGCTATGGAACACTGGAGCACAATATTCTAAAATTGGTCGTATATAACCTACGTATATTGTCACTAAATCTTTAAACGGTAAATAGAATTTCTTAAGTTTCCTCAACATGTACAGTTTTCTATTGCACCTTTTGACTAAATCATTAACATGTAAATTCCATTTTAAATCAGATTGTATAATTACTCCAAGAATTTTGAGAGTTTGTACATTGCATAGAGTAGAGTCATTAATGGAAAGAACTTCAGGAGGAGCAGGATTTTTCATAAAAGTAACCTGCAGAGTAAAACACTTCAAAGGATTGAGTGACATATTGTTTGATTGAGACCAGTATTGCACAGAGTTAAGTATGGGTTGTAATTGTGAAACGTCTGTTGATTTACGACATTGTACTAAAGATAAATCATCAACATATTTGAAGTAATGTATAGGAATATTTTCACATAAATCATTAACCATAATTGAGAACAGAATTGGGCCAAGGCGTGTCCCTTGGGGAACACCGGCATGACAAAATTTAATATCAGACAGAGTTCCATTATATAATGTACTTTGTTTACGACATTCTAAAAAACTTATGATCCAACTTATTATCCAAGGTCTTATGTGCATATTAACCTTTTTTTCAATTAGAATGTTGTGATCCAAGCGATCAAAAGCCTTTTTAAAATCTGTACATACAATAGTTGATAAAGACCTGTTGTTTTCTGCATGTTTATAAAGATGATGTAAAAGGCCAACAAGATAATGTGTAGTAGATAACCCTGGTCTGTTACCGAACTGATGTATATCAATGAGTTTCTCAATATCTTTCAATAACCATTGGGCCATAAAAGATTCAGCTAACTTAGAAAAATGTGAGGTCAAAGCTATAGGACGCAGATTATTAATACAAGGTGGGTGCGATTTTGGAATAGGAGTTACTTGAGCGGATCTCCACTGTGAAGGGACAACTCCTTGTCTAAAAGATATATTAAGGATCCATGACTAGAAACTGGCGCGTCTTTGATGGACTTATTAAATCTGCTTCTCGCAACTATGAGCGTCAAATAAAATGTGCACACGGTACAGTGGCTTTTTAATATCGAATTCCACAAATAAGCATTGCTTTACAATAGAAACTGGATCAGAGCGATTACGGTTTTCATACCATGAATACATGGGCTCTTTGCACCAGCAGTGTATTAATGAATAACAAAACCATGTTGGAAATTACATTGAATGAAGAGCACAACCCATGTTTATCATGTTCCCTAATAACAAGAACGTGTTTTATTTACAGGGGCGTGATGGTCGGGATTATATGCCCGCTCTCATTATATTGTACACATATAATTCGTTTTTATCTTATTTTTACATTTCCGTACACTATACAGTCATTTTTGGCATTCCGGATGTTCCTGCAGCCGAAATATGTTTTTAGAATTAATGAACTCTTTCGCGGAATAATCTAGTCGAATATAAAATATGAAATAGGCCATATGTCTTTTCTCGTTAAACATCTTCAGATATTAACTCTTCGTACTTAAACTATAATTTCTTGACATATTCTAAAATACTACGATTTACATGTTGTTGCACAAATAAAGTTTTATTTTTACAATTTGAGTGTCGTCATCGAACCCGATGTGTAGTGCTTTCAGCCACGTTCCTTGGCTCTCTGGACCTCCCTGAATGAGAAGACCAGTCACGTAGGATGCTTGACCAAAGCTGACCTGTAAGGACAATGAATGGAACATACAGGCGTATACAGTGATCGAAAAATTGAAAGGCATCATGCTATCAAGCCGGGTTGTAGGTAGGAGACGTAAACATATAATTTACTTAAGGGAGCTATAATTCAATTCAAATTTATTAATCATCCACAAAATAAGACTCATAAGATTTTCGGAGAAATACAAAGGAGAACTAAACTGCAAAACAAAGCAGTATTTGTATAGTTCACAAACAAATGCATTATGTACATACATTTTTTCTTCATACTTTCTGTAATAATATATGTAATACCTTTGTTTATCTTTCTGTTGGAAATGAAATAAATATGAATTGAATTGAATTGAATATACATATATATATAATAATAATAATAATATTAATAACATATAATACTTGTTTGGAACAAGTATAGGTGGGCTGGTCAACTAAAATTTGACACAAAATAGAGCAAAAATATGCGAGATACTGCTGAAAAACAATGTCATATAGATTAATGATGTGAAAGAAATTCACCTTCCTTAGGCATAACACGCAACTTAAGAAATTTCTGATATGTGCCCTTTAATCGTAATTTTCACTATGATGACGTGATCAAAATGAAAAATAGTGGAACCTGAGCTTGTAGAGAATTGTCTTAGCTACATCATATCGAAATTTTGAAGAAAATCGATCAGTATTTACAGAGATACAATCAATTTTCCATAAATATGCTGACGTCATATTATGCAAATTCCTATTTTTAGTTCGAAGGCCATTATGATGATGTCAAAATATTTTTAATCGCCAGATGAGACATTAAATCATATTTCCGACTCATACTCTATCTAAATATGAAAACAAATTAAAGGTCACGGCTTATTCCAAAGAGCTATAATGGATTTTGTATAGGCATGTTTTTGCCCATATATGCTATGTATTAAAAGAGCTCGCGCGCACGGACATTTATCTTGAATTGACGCTCATCTTGTTATTAATGGTCATAAAGAGATAAACATGGTATCAAATTCCTCGAAAAAAATGGCGATTCTATGTTTTGTAATGGTGTTACGCGCGAAAACGCGCGCGCATGCACGTGTGCGCGATTTTTTTATAAAATGCTTAAAATGACTTGAAACGTATGCAAAATAAATTTGAGACGATTTTGAGCATTTTGAAATTTTGCGCGCGCACTGACGCGCGGACATACGCGCATGTGCGCGTTTTTTTACCTGAAATTGACCGGACTGATATTGACCTTCATCATGATAAATATGAATGAAAAATAATTTTTGGTTATGGAGATATGATCATGACTTGATTTTCACACAATTTTACAAAATGGCGCCTAGATGACGTCATCAGTGAAGGTCAAAGTTGAAAACATTATTTTGCTTCGTCCATATGCCTATACGTATGTGTGCCAAATTTCAAGGCATTTGATTTAGGCATTTTTTAGTTATCTTGCTCACAAAAAAGTGGTTCGAAATAAGAAAAATAAATAAATAAATAAAGGCGATTTTAACAAAAATATAAGGTGGTCTGTATTAGATACAGCCCACCTAATAATAATAAAGGCAATTTTAACAAAATTATATGGTGGTCTGTATTAGATACAGCCCACCTGATAATAATAGCCTAATAGTCCACTCCAAATTTTATTAAACCGAAACGGAAATATGAGGGCATGTTGCACACATTCTCTCAATGCTCTGTAAGTTGTGTAGATTGTTTATGCTATAGATTTTAGTCCTTATAATGTATACTTGTATACAACATTTGACACAAACTTATCCCAATTTTTGTTGGCTAAATAGGTGCAAAAAGTCCAATATGTTGCATTTGCTTTTCGTGCGATATACGTTACGTTTCCAAAACTACTCATTTATCTGCACAGTCACAAAGAAGAATGAGATGATTAGTGGATACCTGAAGTATTGAGTTGGTTTTATCTGGATGCGGTATCCAGGATGATGGTCCATGTAGTCTGGCTTGGCTTGGACCATGATAGTTATCTCTTTGAGAGGATGCTGTGAGACTCGTATCTTCAATCCATCTACCTTCAAGTCCTAAAGGTATCAGGCAATGTCCTGTAAAGTATCAATTATGAAAAGATTGGTATTACGATACAATACCGACCAAAAATACTTACTATTTGCAAAAGCTAGAATATGGTAAACGATATTGGAAAACACAATCGAAAAGACTCTCTCATTATCACCTTTGGTATGTGCAAACATTACAATGACGTGGCCTGAATATGATTTCTACTAGATAATGAGATAATAGAGATTCAATCGTGTATTGAAATTGGCCTTTAGTAGACTTTTTAAAATTAGTAATAAAGGTGAGTTCTGGTTAAAAAAAAGAAAATGAATTCTCACAGAATCAAACGAAACTTACACTGAATGTTCAAGATTAAAAATAAATGTCATTTGCCAAACAGCTTTGGTAGAAAATGTATACTGGCTGAGTAATGAGCATAGAAAGATTAGGAAATCAAGGTTAGTAGCCCCGACACCATTTGTGTAGTCCCATATACATCTTTCTGTGTACAGTGCTTGTTACTTTACCAAGACTGGGCCAAATTTATTATGATTTTGATGACTCAAGAACTTTGCGGTACACACCAATACTTACATGATACATGATCAACTTTTTTTTTGAACCATTTTTTTCACAATGCAATCGGATGACCAGAACTCACCTTTATATCTTTAAAAGACTTTGCGATCGGATTGAAAAGAGATCTAATTTATGCGACTTAAAAAGCAAGAAAAAACAGAGAAGCGTAAGCCATAAACTTTCAAATCTTTTCAATGTTATTGCTTCAAGTTGTTAAACAATAATATACAAATAATACACATCAGTGAGGGCATTAGTAAGGATAACCACACAAGGTTCCTTTGAAACAGTTTAACACGCCCGGGGCGGTAGCCGAGGGTGTTTGGACTGTTTTGAAGGTACCGAGTGTGGGTAATTTTACTAATGCCCGAACAAAATTATGTGTATTATTTGTTTTATAAGATTATGATTTATTTGTTTCATAAAATGATGTTTTATAACATGATTTTACTAATGACCGGTTATTAACATTTTAATAATGACCGGTCACGTGTACGCTTTCAACCAATCATTTGATTAGGATCCACGTCATCATCTTATAATGTCCGATAAGCATCGGTTGACTAAGCAGTTTCTCGATTATTTTCTACCATCCATGCTCAGACATTTTACAAGAAGATTGAAAGAGGCCTAAGTATATTCTTTGAAGGAAAAAAGTGGTAGCGAGAGCTTCTGTGCTAATTTTTTTTTTTTTTTTTTTTTTTTTTTAAATTCTATTCCCTACGTCTGTTATGTTATGTAATATAAACACATTTATATTGGAAGGATTGATCTTAAACAACTTTATCTTGATTGTTAACAATTCCCTTTTTACAGATTAAGACTCCAGATTGCGATCTGTTCCTCTTTCTTTATATTGTCTTTGTTATTATTTGTTTAAGAACTGCCCACATGTATTGAGGTTAACTGCGTGGTAATTCGCAGGTGTAACATTCTTATTGTTAAATCAAGTCGAATAAAAATACATTGTTAACTGTGTCGATACGATTCATTGTAATATAAATTCCTTGCTGTTTACCATCAATACTGTTGTAGCATATGAATGGCAGACCCTGATCCATTTCTTTGGAGCCTCGTAACCTATACACTCTTGCGCATTTAAATGATCTATTCTAACCTGTATTCCTCTTACCTGTCCCTGTATATACCCACACATATTTGCCTTTAATACTGTACGTTCTCTCATGTTTAATTATCCCCCCCCCCCCTTTTCTTTCTTTTTTTCCTTTTTTCCTTTTTTTTCCTGAACTGGCGGTGGTCAGTACTCAACCGGAACCGCCACCAATGGCTGCAATTCGCTGTTCCGTTCATTCACTCACCATTCTTTATATTATTTTAGCACTTGCACAAGTCATTGCACATGCACCCACGGTGAAACGACTGTTTATATTGAGACTAGTACGAAGTGAAACATTTTACATACTTAACGTTACATATCAAACAGACTTTATTATTCTACATCATATTCAAATCATTACATGGGCCCTTTTCTTAATTATTTTATTTGATAATTGTAGGCCTATATTGAATTTAGTCATATGAATTTTGATTTAGAAATTAACCAAGATGTAACAGAAAATGAGTCAACATATTTTACTACTGACGATTTCAACGCTGCTTTTAATTTAAATAATGATGGCCATAATCAACAGTCCCTTAGTTTGTTGCATATTAATGCTAGAAGCATGAATAAAAACTTCGATTCTATGGATTTATTTTTTTCTTCTATACAACATTTTCCGTTTTCCATAATAGGGATAACGGAAACATGGTTGAATAATAAATCACCTCCTTTATTTAATATTGAAAATTATAAACTAATTAGGGCTGATCGTAATTATGGACGAGGGGGTGGAGTAGCCTTGTACATTCATGATTCCTTAACATTTAAAGAGAGACCTGACTTAAGTGTAGATGGCTCCGAATATATTTTTATTGAAATTATAAATAAACAAGATAAAAATATACTTGTTGGAGTAATGTATAGACCTCCTCATAGTAATATTGATATGTTTGTAGATAGATTAGAAGAAAGTCTTTCTTTAATATCGCGTGAAAATAAAATCATATATCTTATGGGGGATTATAATATTAATCTTCTACCACCTGCATTGAATAATATTGGACTTAGGTTACTAACTACACTCTCTTCTTATTCCCTCCATCCACATATTAACAAAGCTACCCGAATAACTAGTATAACTGAAACGTTAATAGACAATATATTTTCGAATATTTTTAATGAAAACAGTCAGAATGGAATATTGTATTCTGATATTTCTGATCACCTCCCCATATTTGTTATTTCCCCTACAATTCAGTTATTTAAACATGAGTCCATGAAGTATATATACGTTCGGAAAGAAACGGATGCTAATATTCAGAGCTTTCGGGCGGACTTAGCATCAGAATCTTGGGTTGATGTATTTATATTAGTAGTTGCAAATGATGCTTACGATATATTTTTGAATAAATTAATGTATTATTACAACAAAAATATACCTTTGGTTCGAATTAAGTTAAATAAAAAAAAGGCTAAGAAACCATGGACAACGAGGGGCATTTTACGATCGATTGCGACTCGCAATCGATTATATAAGAAAGCGTTAAGAAGTAAAGATCATATTGATTTAGATAAATATAAAAAATATAGAAATAAGTTAACATCTATTATTCGGCTATCCCGCAAATTATATTACTCAAATAAAATTGCGAGTACTCAAAATAATTATTATCTTTGGAATATTATCAAAGATCTTACGGGTAAGAAAAAACATATTAATACAACCATTAATGTTAATGGACAAGACATTAATAATTTGAATGAATGTGCTAATTATTTTAATGAGTACTTTGTTAATGTAGGTCCCACATTAGCCTCTAAGATAGATGCTGGCAACAATCATTTTTCTCAATATCTTTTAGAACCCTCTGAAAATTCATTATTCTTTACTCCCACAACAATTCATGAGGTAGTTAGTATAGTTCAATCACTGAAATCAAGCAAGTCATCAGGACCAGATGGGTTAAGTATGAATCTCATTAAGCAAATAATACACTTTATTGTTTCTCCATTGGTTCATATATGTAACATTTCTCTTTCTACTGGTTCCTGTCCTAACTTATTAAAAATTGCTAAGGTTATACCGATTCATAAAAAAGATGACCCATCTAAACTTCAAAATTATCGTCCCATATCATTATTATCAAGTATTTCAAAGGTTTTTGAGAAATTGGTATATAAAAGATTGATTTCTTTTTTGAATGAGCACGATATTTTGATTCCTAACCAGTTTGGATTTAGGAAAAATCATTCAACTGATTTTGCTTTAATTAAACTTTGTGATAAAATAATTGAATCTCTCGCAAATAAGAAGCATGTTATAGGTGTTTTTATGGATCTGAGTAAGGCCTTTGATACCATTGATCATACAATCTTACTTCATAAACTAGAACACTATGGTATCAGAGGCCTTGCTCTATCCTGGTTTGAGGACTATCTTAAAAATAGAACACAGTATGTTTATTATCATTCTAATAGTTCCTCAAAATTGAACCTCACATGTGGAGTTCCTCAAGGCTCAATCTTAGGCCCGCTCTTATTTTTGATTTATGTAAATGATATAATAAAATCATCAAATATTCTAACTTACATTCTTTTTGCCGACGATACAAATATACTTTACTCACACAAAAATATTGATACACTTGTTGATACTGTAAATCATGATTTGTGTAATATTTCAATATGGTTTAAATGTAATAAATTATCCTTAAATATAAGTAAAACTAATTTTATCCGTTTTAGAACTATTAACTCCCAAGACCAACCACAATGTAATTTGTTTATAGATGGTTTATCCCTGGTAGAAAAACAATCAACGAAATTTTTAGGAGTTATTATTGACTCAAATTTGTCTTGGAACGAACACATTCATAACATAAATATTTTGATATCCCGGAATATTGGTATTTTGTATAAAATGAAATATTTGATAAATGATAGATCTTTGTTTATTCTTTATAATACTTTAATTTTACCATATATAACATATTGTAATATTATATTGGCAAACTGTAGTAAAACTAAAATAAACTCAATATTTCTTTTGCAGAAGAGAGCAATTCGTATTTGTACACACTCTAACTATCTTGCAAATTCGAACCCGTTATTTAGTCAATTAAAAACATTAAAGGTTTATGATATACATACGCTCCAAACTGCCATTTTTATGTATAAGTACACTTCCAAAACTCTTCCAGCATCTTTCTTAAACTTTTATTTATTAAATGTAAACGTACACTCATATTTAACTCGACATGCTCATGATTACCATCTTAATAATCCCAAACTTAGTTTAGCCCTACGATCAATTAGACACCATGGACCAGATATTTGGAATAACTTACCGAACCATATTAAAACTAGGACCTCCCTTTATTCTTTTAAAGCTTATATGAAAGCATATTTGTTAACTCAGTATAGTTTACTAGATCTTACATAGAAATTTTAAAATTATCTAATTTGTTATGTCTTGAATTGTTCTGTCTTTGTCAACAGAAATGGACCCTGCATACATTTTAATATTATCACCCGTAACTGAAACCAACACACAATTAAATATCACGGTATTAGTCTCTTTTTTGTTCCACCAAGCTAAATTGTTTGCACCTTGCACAAATGCACTTCTCAACACGAAATATTTCACTAAATTTGTTTTGTTATTTTCACTCAAAATTTAATCAGCCATGCTCACTTTTAATCACTTCACTTATCTTATTTAACATTGAATACAATGCAGTTGCATGGGTTGTTCTTTTATTTTGTTAACTCGGCAGAGGCCACGGTCATGTTCAAGCATTTACGCTTACGACATGTGGTCTCCTGCTTTTTCCTTTTGTAACAGTATGAAACTTTTATTTAAACTAGAAACAAACTTTGTCAAACTTACATGTTATTCATTATATTCATTTGTATGTTTCTTTGTATTGATATGAAAAAGTGGAAATAAAACAAACAAACAAACAAACAATTGCAGTAACACAATGAACTTGAATTATGTGATGAACACAATCGCGAAAACATTTGGAGACAAAATCAACCTAAGGCAATAGGGCGCTTTAGTAACGAGACGGAAGGCAAAGAGGACGGGAGAATTCACTAAACCGAGATCAATTAATGTATGCAGCTCGGATTCTCTCTATTGAAATACTATTTCTTATCAGGTCAATGAAAAAATTTGTATTGAGGCACTTCACATAGACTTATGCATTAAATTTGGTTACATTACGAAAATGGTATATTGTACGGTGATACAACTCTTCCGTCGAGTTTAGGGAACGAACGCTATTATGGCTGAGAACGGTCGTGGAAATCAACAAAACGGAGAAAATTCTGGTTCGCACATGCGCAGATTGATTATTTTGCTCGGTTACCCTCGCCTTTGCCTTCCGTTATTTTCGTAATTGTAACCAAATTTAATGCATACGTCTTTGTGAAGTGGCTCAATACAAATTAATTCATTCACCTGATGAGAAGAATAGTATTTCAATAGACAGAATCCGAACTGCATGCATACATTATTTGATCTCGGTTAAATGAATTTTCCCGTCCTCTTTGCCTTCCGTCTCGTTACTAAAGCGCCATAATGTCGATAGCAATGCCAATCACAGTTTGCAATGTCCAAACATTACAAAGAGGTAAAATGTAATCCGAACGAGATTCATGTGGGGTATACAAAAGTATTATTTCTCGCAATTCTATGCGATCATGTTCTCAGCACGCATTCCTTACCATCTCCGAGAGCCGTTCGTAGTTCAAGTGAAAATCCACCAGCGATTCCATCTTCATCAGTCGTAAACCGTATCCACGCTCTCTCAGACCAGACTGTGAAGTCGGACGGTACAGTGCGACCGCTGAACTCCTGGACGATACTGCGCGTATCGTTCGGAAGCGTCCCTTCACCTACGACGAGGACGTCTAACTCGTCGATGAGATCGAACTCGATGAAATGGATCAAAACGCCAAAGCCTGATGGAACGGCTATATGCCACTGGATGAAAGCATCGTTTTCATAGGGCATGGGGTGGTATGGAGATATTATCGTATCGATGCCGTATTCTTCGAGAATAATTGAAGCTTTAGAATTGAAGGGGAAAAAAAGATGAACATTTTTTATTATATAATTGGAGGTTTGAACAAGAAAGATAAAAATGCCGATTAAAATAAATCTTACAGGGTCATGAAGCGAGGGTAGTGGGTTCGAATATTAGTCTGGCACCAAAGTCCGTTAAGAAAGACATTAAACCACATTTGGGATTCTCGACCAGGGGTATGAAAGGGATACTTGTCAGGAAACATTGAAAGTGTATATTTATTTTAATGTTGCAGGGTAGTGGTATATGGTTTACTGGATCATAAGTTTACTTTCAAAGGACAGGTTGGGGTCCAATAGCATGGCATCTGTGCCCTTGGGTAAGATATTAATCCATATTTGGAACTCTTAAATGGACCCAGGTGTCGTGGGTTGGTACCTGTCATGAAGAAATCCCACGCAGTTATGGCTATAATCAAGCCATGCTAAAGTCAGAGCACTGTAATATTAATGCTGGTGTGATAGAACAAAAATCACAGTACACGACTTTATATTTAGAGAAGACATTAATAGGCCTACATGAATAAGTTGATCACAAAATGAATGGAAAATACGATTTCATATATTGAACCAATTATTAATCAATTGATATAGGGGGTAGTTGACTGGGGGTGGTTATCCAGGGGTTGAATTTCCAGGGGGTAGTGTCCTAGAACCCAATTAATCAATTGATACATTCTGTTCATGTATATCACTTACTCGTTATCGCTGTGAGCTCCATCTTGAACCCTCGCCCGGATCGACTTGGATTGGTTTGAAAGGTTACATACATGCCATTAGTATCAGTGATTATCTCCGGTAGAGCCCAATATGATGGTACCCTTCCACTCCATGCTACTAATCCAGTTCCAGCTTCAAAATAAACCAAACACACATATAGTACCGGTCCTATAGTACCGGTTATTGATAGGGTTTGAGGTTACGTTTAGGATTTGTGTACAGTAGACGTCCCTTGCCCACTTTCTAAATTATGGAAACGACCGAAGGGGGCAAGCAAATTCACTGAAACTTTATTTTTGTGAAATACACTGCTGTTATGTTAATATAGCCTTTCGATAAAATGTTGCTACGAGTACATGTTTCATAAATTATACTTACACTTATTTAAAATGAAAAAGAGACAATTCGAATTGAATTGGATTAATTAGACTATATACATGTACATACACAAGCAAACCATACAATAGAAAATAGAATATATAAAACATAATATATACAAAGCAAATATATGGTCAGGAACATACAAAAGCAAATTGCTTATAAATAGGGCCCCCACATTAATCACATTAAATTAAATATGATTCAGTCGCAATACCCACACAATTCCCTAAGTTCGAATGACCTATACATATTTGAACTTGAAGTGCAGCCCTCATAGCACCATCACCACCCTCGAGAGCCCTTGTAGAGACTCCGTTGAATAATTGTCACACAATAAATATCAATATCTCAATATACGATCCAACCCCATTCTCATTCCATCTATATGTATAGAGAAAATGTGCGTTTTTTTTAATTGGTGATGTTAATCGATTTTATGAAATCTAGCCATCTGATTGGTCGAAAGTGGAGACGCAATTTTAGCAATTCCCGTAAAGAGAAGAACAATGCCAGTAATGGTCAATAGTTCATGGGTGAGATTCCCGCAAGATTCCGGATACCGGGGAAATGGTTAAATTTGCTGCGCTCCCCATTGGTTTACGTGTTAAAATTGTCTTTGTGCGAGCGCCGATACCATACAGTGCTTTTTGTCTGCGATTCCCAAAATATTGTAACATTCAGTCATCTTTCCTACAAAGATTAAAAAGACAGAGTCTCAGATTTTCCGTGATGTTTTAACCAATCTTTACTCGAAAAAAGGAGATGGTAAGAATTCTTGGTAGATTTTTGAATGATTTCGGTATATAAAAGACATATCGACTGCTTCAATGTTCGAGACCTGGCTGTTGGCTCTCGGGGACGTGCACATCCTGCCATGACCTGCGCGCCGAGGGATCATGGCAGGATGTGCACGTCCCCTTGAGCCTTAAAGGCCCGGTCACACAGAGAGGACGCGTGGGGAACGCACGGCCAACGCATGGGAAATTTGCAATTTTGGCCAGTGCGTTGTCGTGCGCCCAACTTTTGTCGAAGCTACAGCGAGCTGACATCAAATGCATAGCGTGTTGCTAGCGCGCTGAGCGCATACAGGGCGCATACAGTGCGCATACAGACCGTACACAGAGCGCACATGATAACAACGTCCACGAATGCACAGCGTGTTGCTAGCGCGCTGGACGAATGGTCCACGCACGCACCGCGTTCTACGACGCACGGCCAGCGCATTGGAAATCGGAAAAGGCCGTGTGCCTAACTTTTGTCATGACTTTGGAAAAGCTAGCGAGCTGACACAAAATGCACAGCTTGTAGCTAGCGCGCTGTGCGTATACAGGGCGTGTGCTCCGCTTATGTCTGGCGCTGGTCTAGCGCGCTCCACGCATGTCTGGCGTGCCTTCGGCGTGTACATTCATGCGTCAAGCTCCGCGCACACTTTTGAGCATGCTAAACAAAAACCGACGCACACAGCGAATGACGACGAATGCCTATCAAACGACAACGCACTGGCCCTTATTGCAAATTTCAAATGCGCTGGCCATGCGTCCCCCATGCGTCCCCTCTGTGTGACCGGGCCTTTAAGCCCGTCCTCTCGTAGCAGTCGATATATCTATACTAAGATATCAATATTGATCTGCTGTCTGCTTATTAATCCTATCAACTAAACCAGGCTAAATGTGTTTTTTATTGCGTTTTTCCAATTACTGATGAAAGCACTAAACAGTATTATAGTAACCTTCATCACGAGTTTGTCGGTAATTGAATTTAGTTAGAACCATGCAAGATACGCTGAGCAAATTTAAATTACTAGGAGGCACTACAATTGGAAACCACTTTAAAGTGTCGTCGCCCAAACAGTTATGTTGAGAGTGGCGGATTCAGGATTAATATAATAATATTAATAATAATAATATCGAGTTTTTAGGAGCGCTGAAAACAAAAGGTGCCATATAGCTCTTACGAACCATATAAATCATCTATTCGGGGGTATACGTCAATAATACACCACACGTAAAACCATGGGCAACCTTGCACAGATGTACTCCGGCCAATTCGATAACCCCTTTTGGTGGGGTCTTACTTTGCCCAATGTGTCCCCGACCCTCGCTCCCCTGATCAAGGAATGTTTGCTCATCCGCTATAAAGAACGTTCCTACCTTGAATATAAAAGAGACCTTCGCCTACTAATATGCCATCATTGTCATAAGGCATATCGAAGTCAAGAAAGCGGTTGCGAATAACATAACCCTTAGGAGCTGCTACATGCCAAACTTGTCGACAGTTGTTAGGATATGAATGAGGGTAGTGTGAAGATGTAAGAATGACCGTCCCTTCAGCCGGTACGAAGACAGGTGCAATGTTTTCTGAAAAAATATCAATAAGTTACATGTAAATTATTTATTCAAAAAAATATTTATTGTCAATAGAGCTTTATTCAGGCATGTAGGTAACTTGTGAATTTTAAAAATAACATTAACGGAATGATCCGCGAGGAACATTAAGAACTGAGTAAACTGAAGTATATCTTGTCAACTAATATTCTTCTAATACTGTATAACTCACTAATCTTACTTTACTTATAAATCAAATTCAAATGATTTTATTTCTCATGCAAAACATAAGAATTATATTACAAAAATATGCAATGAAACGACAAATATAATAGAAAAAGCACAAGAAAAGAGGAACTAACTAGAAGCAGAGCTTGTTGAAGTATTAGTTCCTCAGATGCTGTTTTACAATATAACATGAACAAAGTATGCTTAGAAAATCAATAAATAGAACAAATATGTAGCTAAGAAATTATAGATAATCGGTATATTATAATTATCTCTTTTTCGTGTGTAAACAACTCTTAAATATTATTTATCTCCTACAGCAGAAAGCAGCTCCGTAATTTGCCACAAGCATTTTTAAGTCCTCAATGTTCCTGAAACTAAATATTCTCCAATTTCATTTTTGTTTGTAATGTATTCATATTATCATATTCTTTTACCGGATTTTAGTTGGTAATATATATCAGAGTAAAAAAAATATATATATATATATATTCATAGATACTATACTAGAATTTCATTAGACAATCGTGTCAACTATGGTCATTCTCCTTTTCAAATAAATCTTTTTCTGCAAAGGACCCACTATTTGAAACAAACTACCCCAACTTAAACATTGTGTATCATTAAAAGTTTACTAAAGGGCTTACTTCGAATCATCGGGTCGTCGCGTCCTGTCGGGTCGTCGCGTTACACGACCTTCCGTGAAACGAAAGAGGAAGATGACGCGACATTTTCGTAGACTTGCCGTAGGGTTTGCACGAAGTGTCGGGGAATTAAGGCCAGACGATTTTGTAGTTGAGAGGGGTTTATTTCACAAACATTACCCCCGGCATTCCGTTAATAAAGGAGCATGTTTGAACAGAAGGCTCGGGTAACACGACCACCCGACCCGACGCAATGACCCGATGATTCGAAGTAAGTCGTTTAAAACATAATCTAAAAACTTCACCTGATGCAGAAGATGTGAATCAGATAACCGCCCTTAATCATTGTATCATGCTTATTTGTAACTTTTAGATGATCCAACCAATCTCCTTTGGTTTGTTTATTCCATGTTATTTTATTGCCTGTATTCGTAGGAAATATTTATTGCACTCTTTAATTTTGCATGCTTTTTAGATGAAAGTGGTCTGATGAATTAAATTCAATGATTAAACATCACATCCCTTTTAAGATAATATCATTTCTTTTTTATGTAATTATCATAGTATAATAATTGTTATATTCTTTTAATTCACATCTCTTAAATATAAAATATGAATTTTATAATTTACGTGTGTGTGAGCGTGTGTGTGTGAGTGTGTGTGGACATTCCACGTACATGCTATGTTAAAACAGTAACACAATAATTATAATGCTCAAGAACCACATACCGGGTTTAAGAATAGCTGTGACTTCCACCAGGATACTCGCATTCACTGCATCGGTGTAACTTGCAATCGTAATAGCCATTCGATTAGAATCAGATATCATGTCTAATGGCTCTTTGCGTCCGTCGAACTCAAACGTGAAAGCTTCCACATCGAATAAATCCAGGCCAGTACCCACCACAAAATACTGCAGACCCACGTAAAGGTCCAAATCGATGAATCGAATTCGAAAGACGGAGTCTTCGGGTCCCTCAAAAGCCCAACTTGCCGATAGGAAAAATCTCCAGGTGGATGTATAAATGATGGGAGGATGGAATAGCATTGGCTCTTCAAGAGATAGTCGATAGTTAGCTATGAAAAACAAAAACAAACAAGGGTTATTTGAAGTTATGTTAACATTGCGTGCGCTGTTCGAACGTCTATTCCAACTCTAAAGCGGTTGGTGTCATTGATTTACAGGACAAAAATATGTTTAGTATAGGATGAACCAACATGAAATATCAGAATTGAAACAAACACCTGTAATGTGAACAACAAAAAATTAATTTGGGTTTATCATCAGTATACTCTACTCTCAAAAATAAGAGCAACTTTGTGTTCTTGTGCTCTTCGTGAACTACATTATAGAAATCTAACAAGATTTTCATTTGGACGCTTCTGTAACCAGGTGACTGTTCTATAAAGACTAGTCACACATACCCCCATCCTGTTTCCACATAAAATGCTGGATTACATGACTCACTTTATGCAAATATCTTTTAACACGTGACCCCGCGACATTACATTGTTCCTTTATTTCTAAACACCTTGAACTCGTGAACCCGCTTGACTCCTCGCAGTCCGTGTCACGAGTTTAACCATCACACATCTCTTCTTCGCCTCTTGTTTTACAGGTAATTTACCATATTTTGTATTATACTTATATTTAAGTAAATCATTATTATCATGTTATATAACTTTGTACTGTTGTACTGATGTATGATTGGATATGGTCTGATGTTCGCATTTGTAGATATCGTTGTTTGAAGGGAAGAATTTAAGTTAAAAAAGTGTAGCTTTCTTGCAACTATTTGTGAAGCGTTTTACTGTATGGGTGAATGGTACCCGCGAATATATATATTTCACATTGTACATAACTATTTAGATTTCTTACTTAAAGATATGAGCTAATCAATATTTTGTCGTTTATTAACCACTATTGTGATTCTAGTTAGCATTTGACATATTCTAGTTGGGGAAATATTATTACGATTTTCCATATTCGATTTGATAACGTTTTGAGAGATTTCCATCTCAGAAGGAGATAACCTTCGATTTGACAATGAACCGGCCAGATTTTGCTAGTCTATAAGTCCGTACTTTCTTATAATATGTATCGAGTTATTATGTCGTTTATTTTGTTTAGGATCTTACAATATCATGCCAAGATAATAATAATGTTAATATGTGTTCCGATATACCAGGGATTAGTGTGGAATTAGCGTACAACTTTATAATCATTTATCTACCATACATTGGTGTCTGCGTTCACACGGTGTGTAGGGAGTGAGCGCATCGTTGAGAACAAAGAAAGGATTACAACTTTTAGCTAATAGTACCAGTACAAGTATTACCTTGACAAAGAGAAACTTGGGCTTTTTAGGTTTATTTGTCTCAACTCTGTAATCTGTATAGAGCAGTATAGCATTAGTAGCTGAAGCAAATATGCCTTAGCCGTCACTATTATATATGTATGAGTGGGTCTTTTTATGGTCCAAAACACCAAAACGCTCATTTATCTATTCCGCCCTTTACAATATGAATAAATCTAGAGGACAACAATTATTATTCATTTGCACGATATATGTCCAGTTTACGGAAGAACTATGTATCTATTATTCAGTAGTCAACAGTTGTATATTATTAGTCAGACATGTATAAATCTATTTCGTCTATTCGTATTATTTTAGTTATAGTTTCTTCGTTATAATTAGTTAGTGCATATAAGTTATCGTCTTGTTTGCTTTATTAAGGTTTAGTCGAGTTAAAGGGATATTGGTTATCTTCGCATTTCAGCAGTTATACGTTACGAGTATTTGTTATTAAGTTAATAGTTACTATATATTATCTCTTCTAGTACATGATAAGTCTGTGTTTTTTATATATGGGAAACGGATATGTTGTTGATGTTTCCTTTGCTATTTCATCTAATGGCTAAGTTTTGATGTAAACCTATATATTAGTAGGATAGGAACTATAGTAATGTGTTTGGGTTTAGATTATGTGACTTTGTTTGTTTGTATACGAATATACAATTATGTGTTATATATATTATTACTTGTTATTAAAAAGCAGTCCGTGTCACGAGTTTAACCATCACACATATCTTCTTCGCCTCCTGTTTTACGGACTCATCTCATCTCTATTTTTGGTACCCTACTATTACAAAAGTAACGAGGGCTACACTTCCAAAAGGTGTTAGCTACAAGGTTATTAGGATTAAACACTCCTCGCTCCTATGACCCACGCGCAGTTTTGCACAAAACAATATTACACACACCCACACAAAGTTGTGATTGATCCGAAAAGATTTCTACAGGGTACAAGGCTGTCAAAAACTTTCCTAATTAATGGCTTTTGGTGATCGTACATTTGCTCAGACAGCAACTGATCTGGGCTTAATTTCGTGTAAATTCAGTTGAAAGAAAAGGCCAAGTGTTATTATGGGGGTAGCACTAGGATTGGAGTTAATGTTAGGGCTCCATCTCTCCCTGGTTAGGATTATAGTATGGTTAAGATAATGTTGGGTCCAGAGTTGAGGTTTCATTAATTTATAACAGGTTAATGGAATACCACGTCAATTCCCTAGGAAAGAAACATCCATGAATTTGAGTTTGTATATAGTGTCGTACATCTCTTAAACATGATAGAGGGCAGTATGCATCGTTGGGGGTAAATGATGTTGAATGTCTTGGTTTTCTATCTGAAGCTGAACATCATAAGGATTTATGAGCTGACTGGGCTGCTCCATCATGAACTGCCGAACAACTGTAGTAAAAAGAGCCGTTTTCTCGGTTTCCACCCCTTTCCTTTTTATAAAATGGTAGGGTCATGTTTTTAGATGTAGTTGCTTTTTCTGCCATTCGCTAATTTTCTCCGATCTTAATGTACATTTAAACATATTCAGGCATAATTGTGTGCTCCATGAATTTATTTTGTTTCATGTGAATTTGGTCTGTTTTTCTGTTTTTATTTATAGTGGAGATGTATAACACATTTGAGCTGCAAAGAACCAATTTGATGGGTAGTTTAGGGAGTGCAGATATTGTGCACACAGTGTGTGCGGGCAAGCACTGAATCAAATTACCGGGGTAATAGTATATTTGTAAGCGTTTAGAGACATTTGTATTAAGCGCTATATAAAAGCTAAATATTATTATTATTATTAATATGACTGCTGGCTCGACCAACTGTCAATAATAGTGTTAATGACAGTAATTCGCTCAATAAATATATTCAGAGCGAAATCTTTTGTCAAAGTTCAAAGTTGAGTGTATCTAAATGCCTTTTTTTCTACAGCCAAGCGTCAACAACTGACACGCTCCCTTCACTAAGCTCGCACAATTTAGAAAAATTAAAGGATGATATTCTCCTAATGAAAATGTGCGCGCACAAACGAAATGTATTATGAATATGAATTATGGGGAGGCGCGATAGCTCAGTCGGTAGAGCAGTGGTCTCATAATCCGGTGACCCGAGTTCGAAACCAAGTCGATGCGCTAGTGCCCTTTGGTAAGTCATTAATCGTCATTACCAGGTCCCTCGGAGAGGACCTAAAGCCGTCGGCCGTCTGGCGGGGGGGGGGGGGGGAGCGGACACTTTTTTTTTTTTTTTTGGTCTCGAAATTTCAAAATTTGACATTTTTGTCGTTGGGGGGGGGGGGGCGTAAGGTCACCTTATTTAGGTTAGCCGTGGGTATAATTTTTTTTTTTTTTTTTTGTTTTAATAATAAAAAAACAAAACAAAACAAAACAAAACAAAGAGTGGGGTTTTAGGTTTTTTTTTAGGGTGGTTTACATACATAAACAATCCAAAGGGGGGGGGGGGGTTTGAACCCCCAAAACACCCCCCCCTGCGTACGCCCCTGCAAGTGGGTAAGGTGGAGGGGGGCTTCTCAGGCAGCAGCTCAGCAGCCTGTGCTGCAAAGTGTCTTCTAGGGAGACGCTGTCCTGAGAGGGGGCAGGAACAAGGCATTTATCTCTGTCCTGCTTTTGGGCAAGCTAGTGTACTGCGCATATCGTCTGAGCTGAATCAGCTGTATCTGAATCATCTCGTGTGTATCATGTTTATTTGCAGGATAAACATGATACAAAACGGGAAAATAGACAAGTGGGCCTTTTTCGTAATGTAATCAAATTTAATTCACACGTCTTTGTTATAAGTGCTTCCTGATGTTTCATTGAATTAATATATTTTTTACTTCGTCATGTATGTTCAAGTATTATGATAATTTATTTTCATTTCAATGAATCTCAAGCCAATCCCTTTTAGCAATTAAAAAAACACGAGGGATTCCTAGCGGTAAACCGTACCTGAACATTATTTATATGACACACACTTAATACACGGTAACATTAAGTATGGTATCTTTCATTTCAATTAATTGGAAATATACTAAATCATTATACTTGAACATACATGAAAAAGTAATGTTAATATTCATTCAATGAAACAGCTACAAATTATTTATTTCACCTATTACGTATAATTGTATTTCAATAGTCAGAATGTGAATTACATACATTCCTTGCTTTGTAGTACAAGCCATAATATGTTATCCTACCTACCAAGAATAATGTATGCAATTGGCATTCTGACTATTGAAATACAATTCTTTGTAACAGGTAAATGAGATAATTTGTATTATAATACCTCATACATAGATTGTCATTCACTGATTGGTCAAAACTATATAGCATGACAACATCAGGATGGTAAACAAAGATTTATTCATTTATGCATTAGATTTAATTTCATTATGAAAATGGTGTTTGCTATAAATACGCACGGTTAACTCATAGGTTTTTCATAAAGAGGGGCCCTCAGTCACCCCGACCCTCACCGAAAATGTGAAATTGCTACAATTTTGGCATTTTTATATAGGCCTAATGCTACTATTTTGGCAACCATGTCCCTATATTTACACGAGGTGATTTTTCTCTGTGATTTGTCATAACTTATCAAATAAACTTCAAGAAATAAATTACTTAACCCTTACTGTACTGGGGGAGGGGCCTGGGACCCCCCCCCCCCCCCCTCCCACTCGACATTTTCGGAGATTGCGCCGCAACCGCTTGGAATTTTGAATTGTCGTTTCATGACTTTTTTCCCTCAAGTCTCACGTACATGTTGATATACCTGTAAAGTGTTACATAACAATTAGTATGCGCATGTCATTAAAAAATGCTATAATTGCATATATTCATGTACAAGCAGAAATGTGAATACAGGTTTAGATGTATTTCTTCCTAAGTGAGAGATATCAATTGATATCAAATTGCTTTTATATGTTTCTCAAAGTAACTTGATGTATTCCAGAACAAGAGAAAAAACTTTAGAAATAAAACAATAGATATAATAAGAAATAAAAAACAAAAAATACAAAAGGAAATAAATATTTGAAAATTGCATCAAGTTTGCATAAATTATCATTATTAATCACATCAAAATAACAATTTTGTGTAAGAAAAGAAGTTTTATATTCATGAACGCGTATTCATAATTTATGCCAATTAACCTATGCATTTTCAAATATCATAACAATAATGTAACCTCATGAATTTGAGATGAAGGAAACATTTATTCATACATTTTCAAGATTCTTCACAAGTCTACAGACAAAAATGTAGAGTTTTCTGTAAAATGCATACAATTAGCATTTTGCATAATTAATTAGGCAAAAACGACCAGACTTTGCATATTAGGAAAAAACTAATTATACGATCTTGGTCCTTACGTAAATGTCTACAAACATGCAAATGTTCGTGTTCATCAGACTTTCGACGGCCGACATCATAGAGAGGGGGGGTTTCAGCCACCCCCCCCCCCCCCCCCCCCCCCCCCCAGTCACGAGGTGCTCAAAATAGCCCAGTACAGTAAGGGTTAACGCGCTATGTGACTGTCACCAGTTGACAAGTATCCAGTATTTACTCGCTTTCTTCGCTCCACGTATATGTACATCATAATGGGCCGATCCTGTACATGATGTAAAAACCTTGCCACAAGAAAAATAATATTGAAAAGAAAAAAATGAAATAAAAAAAGAAATTAGAAATGAAAAGAAATGAGAAGGAAAATAAATAGAAAGCAGAGCTTAGCAGAGCAGAGCAAAGCAAAGGAAATAAGAACACTTAAAAGAAAAGAAAAAAAGAAAGAAAGAAAAGGAGAGAACTTGAAGAAGAGAACTTAGAAAAGAGAAATAAAACAAATCAAAACAAAAAAAAAGAACTTAAAATAAAATAAAATAAATAAATACCGCATCTGCCCTTAAAAGTCCTTGACTGAAAACAAATTGATTTATGCATGAATAATGAAATTTAAAAAACAATTTAAATTAAGACACTAGAAGGAAGAAAGGAAATAAAGGAATAAATAAAAGAAGAAAAGAATAATTGAAGAACATTAAAGGATGATGGTAAAAAAGAGGTCTCTCTGGCCGGGAGCAGACATGTACAGGTTTTGATGCACGCTGATGACGGTCTAGTACTCAATTTATACTGGGAATCTCGTTCAAGCAAGCTAGCTTTTTCTGAAATTCCCGTTCTTCCCTCTCAGTTATATCAAGTAGTATAAAATATTTTTTCTCATTCTCAGACTTAAATGTACTCTGTAACTTATTTTATTACGTACATTCTTATCAGTATTTCGTTACTTGTATAATTCATTTGTTCTATTATATATTGTAATATTGTATGGTTTATATATGTCATTTTAACTTGTGGATATTTGAGTGGAAAATAAATCAAATAAAATTATTTTAAAAAAAAGACATTTCATAAGAAAGAGAGATGATTTTTTTTTTTTGTATGCACAGCCAGCGATTATGGGCGATAAGGATGACCTCATGCGACGCGTGTCGGATATTTTTTATTATCTGCAACGATGATGGGCGGAGCGACAACAAGCACCGATCAGTTCTATTTACGATGCGAGACGAGACACACACAAATCTTATTGCATCCTCTCACTCTTTGGCTTTGCTACTCCAGGTAAGACACACCTCCCCATCATTATACTTCTTGAGTTGATACTGATGTAGTTACCGACAGATATCTCTGTCATTTTGTTTTACTTCAGCGTTGATTAAACTAATTAATACCGATGTATATTGTTTCTATAAACGTGGAATGATTTCACAATTAACGTTAATTGCTTTTTTATGTAGGGAGAAATTACACCTTGATAATATATTAAAAAGGATGAACATGAAGTATTTTCATAATCTCGCTTCCTTCCTATGTGTCTAATATGCGTATTCGATGTCAAACAAACCTTGGACAGAAAAACGATGTTGTCGCTGCATTTCGCTGCGCTGGGTCTCTTTTACATCAATACCAGTTTACTTAATTAAATTGCTCCCTTTGCCGTGTTTGTAGTTTGTGTCTCAAAACAGTCGATGTGCAGGTACTTTGAGTTAAAGGGATAGTTGAGTTTTGTTTTCAGACCGCAAATGCCCTCAAAGTGCATGGTTATTGCACTTATCCTTATCTATGACATTTATAGTGACCTTTTAGAACCTAAAATAGCTATGAAGGTAATTTTAGACCCCAAAATGTGTTAAATTTTGCCAATACGATCATATTAATTCAGCTCCACTTTCCCCCAAAACACGGTAACCGTTAATTAATAATATTATTTAATTGAAAATAACAATACACGAGCCGGCTAATTGTGGGTATTATAAGCAACACGAAAATGCCAACTAAAAAGCCAAAATCGGCATTGGCTGAAATACGACGTAAAAGGTGTTATTTCGAATTTTTTTCAACGTTTTTTTTTAAATTTTTCAAAATATCTAATATTTGTGGTGGTACACAAATATTAGAAATCGTTATATTTCAGCCGTCTCTGAACAGATTTTGATCAAACAAAGATGATTTTGTCATTTAAATAATATCTTCTTTCAAATTTGACACTCAGTTTTTCATGATCTCACAAAAAAATTATTTTGTGTAGCGCCCTCTGCAACAGAACTCAACTATCCCTTTAATATTAACACTTTGGAGACGACGGGCTTCTACAGATTCTGAAGCCGAGCGAGTTGTTAAGTCTGTGACGATGGGCTTCTACAAAAGCCGAGATATATCCCTAATATGTTGACACAGTTTTCCAGCTTATTATTAGCTATTATGTGCTAAAGTTCTTTGAAGTATTATTTAGATATATTAAATCATCTCATCTATTAAAACAATAATATAGTTACGTAGAAAAAAATCGAGAAAAACTTATATCATTTCAACCTTACTCTTAGTTAGTGTTCGGATCTAAAAAAAAGCCCCGAAATACCCGTACAGCTGGAGACGGAGCCTGTTGACGCTACCTCAAAGTTCCATGCAGCAGCCTTCCGCATTTCAGATATTCGTATTACGGGTCGTATTATCAGTTCGATTTCGACCCTGATTACTTATTTATATTTATCTACCCTACCGGTGTGGTATTTTTTTCATCATATATACTAATCTAAGCCTTATCGATGTAGTGTATTTACATGGTGGAGTATTGGTCATGTAGTCCTTCTCTCTTCTTCTTGTATTCTCTCTCTCTCTCTTTATCTTTGTCTCTTTCACTGAGCTGTATCTTTCTTTGTCTTAATTGGTTATAGATGTATTTATAAAATGTGCTGGCATGTCTAGTTGAAGCTATCTATTGAAGCTATCCTGTTCCTACACTGGGATATGGCCTTTATGACCCTATTGCCATTCACAGTATAAATCCATCCTGTTCGATACAATACTGATTAAGTGTACTAGACTTTAATGCCATTCATAAATCTGTAATAGTAGAGATTAAGCTCTATGAAAGGGGATTTAGATATCAGACGGGCTCTTTGTGGTCATTCATGCTTTGTGACTATTCTTTGAAACATGCTCTTTGAATTAGATTAGACCCCTTCCCCCTTTTTAAAGTAATGACCAATAAGATGATCGGAGGAAAAGTCGAGTATGAATGTTTAATGAGGTATAAAAGTAGTTTGCATGAATGTTTTGATCACTTGGCTCCACCCCGACTTGGCTCCTCTACCTGTACCCCTGTCCTCCCATCTCCTTCAAGCTGTCCCTGAACTAACAACTAATTGCTGGATGTGAAAATCAACAAGTTCTGGACTCACAAAGTTATCGAAGTACAGCGTTGTTCCAGAATCGTTCAAGAAAGCCAAGTCACTTCAATCACCAAGTCGGGAATATTCAACTCAAATTATACAACGTACTTCAAGGGAACTTAATCTGAAAGTGTCAGGAACTGATTGATAAGGAGGAACATTGATAGGAGGAACATTGAATGCAGATACGTCGGCAAATAGGTACCATTAACCCTATGCCAATTTGATGCTGTGTTCCTGATTTTGATCCTGAGTTCCTGAATTTGATCCTGTGTTCCTGCTTTATATTCTGTCGTCCTGATCCCGCAACTGTGTTCCCGATTCTGTTCCCGTCTCCGACGTCGTCATCTCGTCTGTAAACGGCCGAATCAGTACATCCATTCGAATCGCGAATAGTCTACCGCGCTGTATGTAAGTGGCCACGGTACTAACAATTTCTAACTAACCTCCCTCTCCCCAACCCTCAATGTCCCATTTATTTAGATCAACAAGTTAAGGCTTTTAAAGTATATTTTTAGCTTAAGGTGTATTTTGATATATATATATATATATATGTTAAAGATAAGACAGAGATCTTATGGATTATTGATACTATTTTTCATGACATTGTTTGATAATAAATACTGTTAGAAGAATAGTTGATACAGGTCAGTGATTGGTAAATGAACATATATGACACCTTAAATACTATATCGTGTCCCAGCGCTTGTATTCATTGTCTTTATTTTAAATCGGTGGTTCATTTGAACTAACCCCTCCCCCGAGTGGAAGTAATAGCTAGCGGACCAATACAAAAACCTGATTTCACTCGGAGCTCGATTCTATCATTTCATTATAATAAAAGACGGCGTGGTGTGGGTGGTTAGAATTTTATAAATTTGACCAATTTAGCGAATCATTCATGTATGGACCTCCTTTATGAAAGGCTTATCCCCCACCCTAAGAGAAACAAAAGAATGTAAAGAAGTAACTACTCTGGAAGATTACCGTTTTTTAATTTTATTTGGAATTCTAAATTCGATAGGGTAACAGGTTCATCCTTACTCAAGGTAATAGCCGAGGGGGCTTACATATGATCGACATTCAGAGTTTTTAGTATTTTGAGTTTCCGATGGCTTGGTAGATTATTGGATGAACTCAAGAGTCCATGGAAAAATATGTGAAAATAATGATATGATTTGCTCGGTGGCGAATCATACGATTTTATAAATGAATATTTTGAACCAACAGTTCATATTCACTTCTTATTTAAATTTCGAAAATGTAAATCTTCCGGAATAATTATAGTTTTGTTGAAAAATCGTTTCAAACTTAAAAAAGTATTTGAAAACAAAGTTAGAAACAGAATTCTCGCGGTGGAGGAGGGAGGGGGTCAGCCCCTCAGCATGCCCTGCACCGTACGCTTTGATGTTCGCTAATGATCACCCTGTGATTTCTTTTCCTTTTCATTTACCTATTTTTCACCGACTTCTTCTTCTCCTTCTTTTTCTTCTTCTTATCTAAGCTTTCTTCTTCTTATCTAAGCTTTCTTCTTCTCCCCTTTGCTCTTCTTCTCCTTCTGCTTCTTCTCCTATTTCTTTCTCTCCTCCTCTTCTTCTTCTCCATCATCAACTTCTTTTTCTTCACCAGTCTACTGCTTTATGCTTTGGGTGCGTGTGGTAAGGTTAATATTTAATTCTATGTTTTTCATTCTGTATAGATTATCCACCGATACCCTTAACATGGACTCCACTACGAGAGTTGCAATGGGCGAGCCACGCCCATCTGAAGAGGTCGGATACCTAATCTACTGTCCTACAGAGGAAGAATTAGAAGATCGCTGTATAGAAGAAGACTTGAAAACTGACCTCCGATGTGAGTTAGGAGATGACTTCATGGAAGATGTCATACTTGATAAACAGAAGGCAGCACAGTCAATATATCAAGGTAATAACTTGCTGTTGGATATTGAGCTGGGTCAGATACCATATTTTGCCCCCCCCCCAAAAAAAAGGGTTGCGATGCAGAAAAATCCTTAAAGCCAAGCACCCTACAAAAAAAGGAGTCACATTTTTTAGTTAGTGAACATGGTTATGTGGTATACCACTTTCGTTTCAAGGGGCACCGGCCTTTTTTGCCCCCTTAAATAACCAATATCACTGAAGACAGATTAATGTATTTCTGTAAGCAACTTCCCCTGGGAGGGGAAACATAAACCTAATCACCCTAATGTCTCTTCTCCCTGCTGCGTTCATGGTGGACCTGGAGGGGGTCGGGGTCAGGTTGTCAATGGGAAAACAAATTAATTTAAATTTGCCCCAGTATAAGCCACCATACAGCTTATACATCCCACCAGGGACCCTGAAAATGTGATAACCTTTTCCCCATAAAGGCTGCCTAAAACATGTGGTATCCTTTTTTTATTTTTTTTTAAAGACTTGCCCCTCCCCTACGCCGCCAGACAATCCTAAATCTTCCACTTAAAGGTATTATGTCCCATTTGCAGGCCAAAAAAATGAAAAGGTTATATTCCAATGGCTTTTGAAAGACAATACTTATTTAGAACTTCCCTAAAAAAAGGGGGGCTTGAAAATGTCTTTAAGTGGGAAAATAATGACTATTAGTTGTCGAATCGACTTAGGAGCTATAGAACCAGTAAGTAATAGTCTGATTTTTTAGACCATTGTACCGAATGGTCGTACGTTTTATGCTGCGCAAAGATTCAATCAGTTTAATTTTGACAATAACAAGAAGTGGGTTATTGATGTAGACAAATGCTCATGTACCCTTTACAGCTCAGTTTATGTATGTTATTACCAAAGATGAAAAAAGCCAGTCAGTCACTCAATCGTGTCTGACAGTGAAGTCTAGCAAGTAAACAGGTTTCCTTGCATAATTTGAATATAAGAACACTGCTAGTATTTAAATTTCACAGATAGGACATACATGACATATTCATAGTTCCTGCAAAGTTCTACAAAATTTGATGTTGGCTGCGAAAGGAACATAGTATCTTTAATACCTTTAAAACATCTGCGTAGACCTTTTATTAATCCATGCATAATTACGTTTGAAAAGGCGTTAGCAGTTGAATTTTTCAGTCACGTGGTACATTGGATAATATCACTTATTTAATTATCAGAAAGTGTCATTCCCGGTTTCTTTTAAATCGTATTGATTTGTTTTTTTCTCCTCAGATGGAAATGCAAACATTAGACAGAGCATGATGTTAACCCAGGAGTTACATTCTGAAAGGGTCTCGACAGGCGTTGGGAACCACCATGAAACAAATCATACGCAAGCAGTCGAAGTGACACTTCCATATATTCTTTCAAAAGGTGGATCCGAACCCGAGTTCGACGCACCTCACAGTAAGAGCTTCATGTCTGCTGAGCTTCGCTCCGGTGAGGTAAGGCCACAGGTTGGGTTTGAAGGACTGCATGTTGCTGAATGTGAGAGAAATCGCATGGTTGGTCCTTCAAGTTCTTATCACGGTGGCTGGAACTCGCAAGGAGGATCGGGACGAGATGAAACGAGTGAAAACACAAATAGGGACACGTATAACTGTTCCTGTAATACATGTCCCTCTCGAAATGCAATTAGAAGAACCAGAAGAGAAGAAAAAACCCGCCGGTGTTCTTTTTGCGGCAAAGAATTTACCTACGAGTACAATCTTCAACGTCATGTGAAAACCCACACAGGAGAAAAGCCTTTCAAGTGTACTGTTTGTGACAAAGCCTTTATACAAAAAGAAAACCTTCAATGTCACATGGCAATTCATACAGGGGTAAGATCTTGGCAGTGTTCTGTTTGTGAGAAGCGGTTTACACACAGGTCATCTCTCCGTTCCCATATGACAATCCATACGGGAGTCCGGCCTCATGGGTGTTTACTTTGTGACAAGAGGTTTCCCAACCGTAGGGGACTATCAAGGCATATGAATTCTCATACGGGCGAGAAACCCTATGAATGTTCGGATTGTAATAAACGGTTTTCTCAAGCCCATACCCTAACAATACACATGCGCCGACATGCAGGCGATAAACCCTTTGAATGTTCAAACTGTCAGAGAAGATTTTATACCAATGCGAATCTTGTCTCGCACATGCGTACCCATACAGGCGAACAACCGTTTAAATGCACCGTGTGTAATAGAGCATTTTCCCAATCGAATTGTGTTTATATTCACATGCGAACCCATACGGGTGAAAAACCACACAAATGTTCCATTTGCAACAAACGATTTACGCAAGGTTGTAACCTCTCCACGCATATTAAAAACACACACAAAGGAGAAAGCCTTGAAACTACTGGAGAATAGAAAATGGAGAATGGTACGGCACTCTCGTTGTCGACAGCTTTTCAAATCGGACAGTTTGTCGGGGATGAGCACCGCAATTGTTTTACGCTTTTTGAACACAAGGCGTCACAATAGTTGCCTCCTCCGTTCAATACATATATGAAGGAAGTATTTTGGAGCGTTGTGAAATGCCTGACCAATCAGCAGCAACTGGCGTAACTATCGCTCTCAAGTAGCTTTGGTTGAAGCCATTTGCTAAAAGGTTGTCAGTGCGAGTCTACGAGACAAGAAATTCGTGCCATATTTCCAATGGTGGTTATGTCTATCAGAATTAACTAATGACGTTGAAAATATACACTATTAACAATGTTAAAATGGGTTGACGAGGCATTATTACGGAGACATATGGAAAGTAGTCTGACCCTCGGCTTTTACGCAACTTTTTTTTCGAAAAACAAACTCAATATCATTTCAACACCTTCATGTACATCTCATAGAAATCATGTTTGGATTACGTAATGCCTCACGTTCATGTTTGCACATTTCAATACGTGTCGCACAATGCTTTTGATATTCCCTGATGTTGATATTTCGAAAGTAGTTGCGACCATTGTATAAGATTTTTTATCTTTTTAAATAATTGATTTGAATTTTTTTTTTTTAACAGTCACTTACATTCTTACGTCTTCTTTTTTTGGTAGTCAGTATAACAATACTTAGCTCATTAAGGTTTCTGTAACAGTCTAACTCACTCAGTTATATTTACTTCATGGATTTACTATCATGACTGTCTGTAAGGAAAATATATTTAAGAATGTTTCAAAGCTGGAATTTAAATATTTGTAAAATTTGGAAATTGGTGAATTGCGACCTCGGTGAAATATAACATCACTCGGAAAATTCTTAATTTGTCGGTTCATATATTTTTGTTATGTTGGATTACGGAGCATTCTATATTTGTAAAAATGTTATGTCCCCCCAAAAAAAGAATTAAATTCTGCTAGCGATTTCGAGTCTGCACTAAAATCACGTGATCTGACAAATTCAAATTTGGAATGGCCGTGTTAATGTTACATCTCAAAATAGGTGATTATCATATTGTTTTAGTTTTAAACTTTGTCAAAATGTGTTGTTCTGACTATTTCGCTTTCCCGTATGCTGTCTTGTTATTAGTTTCACCATGAATCGAATAAATGGATCAGCACTATATGCCGTGTAAGAATATTTTTTAAAAGATATAAACAATAAGGGATTGCCCAATTTTAGGCCATGCGAAACGGAAAGTTTGTAATATTCACTAATTATTTACCGATTGTGATGATTAACGTGTCTATGCAATTGTTATTAAAGAATTAAAATAACTTATGACATATCCCCAAATCTAAGATAACCGTATTCAATTTGATAATGATGTCAATATAAAGACAAAGTATTTTTGTTTTACACTTGTCTGTATAAGTAGAGGTCTGAAGGGTCATGCAATCTAAATATCTGTGAATGTGTGTACCTGTGTTTTTCTAAAAGGTTGGATGATTTCACGCAGCGTGACCCCTTCGACCTTTCCCTCATTTATTTCATTAAAAAATATCTTGATGTGACCATATAGTGATACCAGGCAGAACTATATATTACCCAATGGTCATAAGAGATTTTATATGTATATTTTTAGATCTCATGTTATCATGTTTATTGCTTATGTTTTTCTTTCGAAATTATATATGTCATGTAAAGCGATTATATGCTACGCTATGCAACTGTTAGCTATATATTAGGCTTATTAGTAGTACTGTTTAATTTGTAATTAAATAAATGGATCCATGTCGTGTCTGACAGGACATGTTGCATGTAATTTCTTATTCATAAGTGCTTATTTATGAAAAAAAAAAAAATTTTGAGCAGTGTTATCCGATGATGATATAGTGTGTTTGAAGAGTGAGAGTTCTCCTTATCGCTATGTCGGACATAGCTCAGACAACATTCAAGTTTTCAATAAAAACCTTGTTTAAAAAGTATGCATACCATTGGAATATGTTAGTAAATGATAATTTTGGTTAATGAATTAATCAATTAATGAACAAATGAATGAATGGACACCAGGTCCACGGCCGGTGACTGTAAAGGCGGGGGGGGGGGGGGGGGCTTCTTCCAGCACGCAGACCCATGGATGACACGAGTCCCCTCTCTTTATCACTGTTAAGACAGGCAAGTCAACTGGATTTCGACATCTCTACTACAACAACGGCATTCCAAAAAAGCAGCTTAAGTTCGAGGCCTTCGTCACCCCTTGGTTGTGCCTAGTCTGTCGGCCTGGGACACGATGTATGCCTGTGAAGAAAGAGGATTCTTCCAGCACGAGAACCAATGGACAACGAGAACTCCCTCTCCTTTCTCACAGCTAAAACAGGAAAGTCTACGGGATTTCGACATCTCTACTAACAACGGCATTCCAAAAAAGCTGCTGAAGTCCAGCGGGACTCCGGGTCCGACCTCGGCTCAGGGGCGTCGTAAGATCTTTTTCAGTGGGGGGGGGGGGGGGGGGGGGGGAGGGTGTAGAGGCCAACGATTACCGACAAAACTAGCCACCAATTACCGACAAAATGAAATGTCCAATATCTACAAATTTAACCCTATAAATCCGGGGCCGAATTTGGCTAAATTGTTTTTCCTATGGACTATCTATAGTTTTTTCGACGACGACACAAATATACGAATTATTTCGTCAACTTAGTCATTTTAATGCAGGCGCGGAGCTAGGATCTTATTTTAGGGAGGGGCGGTAGTGAGCAAGCAAATCACTTAAAGAGCGCGCGAAGTGCGCTCATTAGGGGAAGTGGGTGATATAGGCCTCCCGCGCGAAGCGCGGAAGCTTACACGTTTCCTTAAATAATTAGTAAATGAAGACGATTTATTGTACCGTTCTCGACTGTTATTCCTTGTCTGAATGAAGTTATCCCCCCTCCCGCGCGAAGCGCGAAAGCTTTGACGTTTCTATAGATTATAAGAAAAAGCAGACGATTCGGTTTTCTGTTCTCGACTCTTACTCCTAATCTGAAATCAGTACTCCCCTCCCGCGCAAAGCGCGTAAGTTTTTTAACATTTCATTTAATTATTAGAGAAAGTAGACGATTCGTTGAACCGTGCTCGACTCTTAATCCTTGTCTGAATTCAGTTTCTCCTCGCGCGCCGAAGCTTTGACGTTTCATTAAATTATGAGAAAAAGCAGACGATTCGGTTTTCTGTTCTCGACTCTTACTCCTAATCTGAAATCAGTACTTCCCCCCCCCCCCCGCGAAGCGCGGAAGTTTTTTAACATTTCATTTAATTATTAGAGAAAGTAGACGATTCGTTGAACCGTGCTCGACTCTTAATCCTTGTCTGAATCCAGTTTCTCCTCGCGCGCCGAAGCTTTGACGTTTCATTAAATTATGAGAAAAAGCAGACGATTTGGTGTACTGTTCTTGACTCTTACTCCTAATTTAAATTCAGTTCTCCCCTTCCGCGCGAAGCGAGTTTTTTAACATTTCATTTAATTATTAGAGAAAGTAGACGATTCGTTGAACCGTGCTCGACTCTTAATCCTTATCTGAATTCAGTTTTTCCCCAACCCCCCCCCCCCCCACGTGCGAAGCGCGGAAGTTTTGACGTTTCATTTAATTATTAGAGAAAGTAGACGATTCGTTTGACCGTGGTCGTCTCTTAATCCTTGTCTGAATGAAGCTCCACCTCCCGCGCGAAGCGCGGAAGTTTTGTGAATTGTCTGAATTTAGTTTCCCCCTTTAGTGCGAAGCGCGGAATCTTTGACGATTCTTTAAATTATTAGAGAAAGAGGACGATTCGCTGTGCCGTTCTCGACTCGTCTAAATGAAGTTTTCCCCTCCGCGCGAAGCACGGATTCTTTGGCGTTTCATCACAATATAGAGAAAGGAAGACGATTCGTCGTACCGTTTTCGGATTCGTTGAACCGTTCTCGACTCGTCTAAATAATTTTTTCCCCTTTTTAACCTCTGATTTCTTTAGCTGATATTGTAGTAAGTGAAACTACGAGAAAATACAAGTATTGTAGTTGTCGTCACAGCGGATAAAAAGTCACAGTTCGTCGGGAAAAAAACTTGTCGGCCGACCGACAATATATATCTCACTCTCATCGTCAGATTCAGACATCTCTACTACAACAACGGCATTCCCAAAAAGAAGATGAAGTTCAGGGCCTTCGTCACCCCTTGGTTCGCCTGGTCTGTTGTATTAGGTTTAGGGTTAGGATTTTTATGATGTCCACTTAATGTACCATGTAGGGTATTATATATATATATATATATATATATATACGTATACAGATAGATATAGGAGAGGAGGGAGAGGCAGAGAGAGAGGGAGAGAGGGACCCACATGCACACACACACACACACATCATCATCATCAATAGTGATCTGTCAGTTTATGACAGGTTCAGTGACTCATTCAAAATTCTATATCAAGTGTCTCTCCAAGTTTCTCTCCAAGTTCCTCGGTCTTGAGCCAACCGTTTCATCGTTTCATACCCTGTTGCTCCACATTGTGTGATTACATCGTCTAGAAAGCCTTTACGAGGTCTTTCCCTCTTCTTCTTTCCACGAATACGACCTTCTATGACTCTGAGCATCAAGCCCTCATCATGCCGCATCATATGTCCAAGCCATTTCTTCTGTCTCTCTCTAATCGTTTGAATCAGCACCCGCCTTTCTTGAGCTCGATGCAACACCTCTACATTCGAAAATCTGTCCCTCCAAGACACACCTAGTAATTTGCGCCAGCACCACATTTCGACGGCCTCCAATCGCTGCATGTCCTGTTTAGTGAGTGTCCACGTCTCAGCCCCATACAACAGTACACTCCATACTAGAGACTTCACAAGACGCTTTCTCAAACTAAGGTCAATGTTGTGGCTCATCAGGATATCTTGTCTTTGAAAGAAGGCAGCTCTTGCCAGAGCTGAGCGCAAGTTGACCTCTGTGGCAGACTTGCCATCCTCAGTCAGCACACTGCCTAGATACTTGGAGTGGTTGACTTGCACTAGTCTGTTGCCATTTATCATGATAGTTGTTTATTTTGTCTTGCCTTTACTTATCATCATCACCTTCGTTTTCTTCTCGTTGATTCTCATGCCATATCTCCTGACCTCTTGATCCATCTGTACCATCTGTCTTTGAAGACCATCGGCAGTGACAGCGAACGTGGCCTGATCATCAGCATACAGTAGAGACCTAATCAAAACTCTTCCAACGATCACTCCTTCTTCTAACATTGACAGAGTTTCTCTTATCATTGCCTCTGCATAGATATTGAAGAGAAGAGGAGACAGAAGGCATCCCTGACGTGTTCCACGTCCAATGACGGCTGGTTCAGAGACCCCATCTCCAACGCGAACGCTAGCAGTCTGAGACATGTACAAGGATGAAAGCAGTCTACGGTCTTTCCAATCAACACCAATGGCTGACAGCACTTCCAACAACCTAGTCCAATTGACACGATCAAATGCCTTTTCGTAGTCCACAAAACAGATATAAAGGTACTGATCATGCTGTATACATCTCTCACTTAGTATTCTCATCACAGCGATTGCTTCTCGAGTACCGACCCTTTTTCGAAAGCCAAGTTGGTCAAATCCAATATAATCTCTGGACCTCGCTTCAATCCGATGGTAGAGTACCTTTAGTAATACTTTTGAAGCATGTGATACCAGGCTGATAGTGCGGTGATCCTCGCATCTGATTGCCTTTGTGGTCTTCATAATAGTTATCAACTGGCTTCTTGTCCAATCATCTGGCCAGATTCCCTGTTCATATATATATGTTGACATAGTTCAGTCAGTGCCATTATGCCAGCTTCCCCCATATTCTTGAGCATTTCAGCCAAAATGTTATCTTCACCAGCCGCCTTTTTCTCCTTTAACTGACAGACTGCAGCACGCACCTCTTCTGGAAGTAAGGGAGGACCAACGTCATCCGCCATGACATAATCTTCCATTTCCAAGGGCAGAGCGACTGGTTTATTGTCCCTTGCATACAACTCCTCTACGTACTGACGCCATCTCTCCTCTATGTCCCGTTGTTTGGTTATCAGTTCTCCATTCACATCCAGAACCCCTATTGTGTTGTTCTTTCCTTTCCCTTTGTTCATATCGTCACTAAGAACTTTCACTTTATTGTACATAAGGTCTGTTCTCCCCCTGCGGTATAAATCCTCTAATTCCTTGCATTGTTGTTCCCAGAAATATAATGCAACAATTATATATTACCGATTGACGGAAGGATTGCTTTGTGCAACACAACGGTTTTTTTTAAATAACCAACATTTCTGGTTTTGATTAGCTCTATTACAATACTTTTAACGCCGGTGTTGATCAATCTTGCACTGGAAATAGTTAGATTATCTTGAAGTTATTTTGGTATATCTATGCCATGAAAATACAAAGTCAAGATGGAATATTTCTTATGTGCACTATTGTGCCTGGTGTCACTTTGATTGGGTTATTACCAATGGTAATCAATTTTATAGAGAAAGTAAGTGCATGCATGTGCCATTTATTCAACGACATTTAAAACACTCATTCGGGAACTGTCCGTTTTGTATTTACTTTGTGTACTAAGCCACTATAACATGGCGCGTAAATCAGCCGCGCAAATCACTGACGCAGTCCTACGTCTGAAATAGGGACTTTTAGATTTGCACACGTCGACATATAGTGGACTACTGCTACGTGTGTCATCCTTTTAAGGCACTGTGACGTCCTTTATAAGGCACTGCCATTGCCTTATATGGAAGTCACACGTGACTGCCAGTGTCTTAACCCTAATAAGGCATCATCCCCCCCCCCCTACGATTTTTCTGATTGTTCGGGAACGCATATGGGTGGCGCCTCGCCGCTCGCTGAATTTTTTCTTTCGAGTCTTGCGCAAGTTTTAAAAGATTTGTTTTGAAAATCGGCCCTACGGTTACAAGGTCACGTGACGTTTTGTCTTTGCATTTTAGCCCGAAAATCGCTCATTTTCATGATTTGTGTACAAAACATATGGAAAAGTCATTTTTCCTCATAATAGATCAAACATGGGTTATTGGGTCTTGTTTAAATTTTAGGTGGTTGTTTTGGGAGTCAAAATAGTTTAATTGTAGTAAGAAATGAAATAAAACAACAAAAACAATAAAATACATTAGTAAAAAAACATTGAAATACATAAGAAATTATCAAAACAATAGATAACATAAGGAATAAGCTGGCTCTTCCAATTTTGGTTGTTGTATTATTATTCCGGATGGTCTAATGAATATATGTAGTGAAAAAGAATGCTTAAAGGTATTACAAAGTTTTGGGAAATTTTGAAAAATGGGTGGATAGTGATTCTTTACAATTTTGATATATTTGGATGCCCCTGTGGAT
This sequence comes from Strongylocentrotus droebachiensis, assembly GCA_035222895.1. Classification (NCBI taxonomy): domain Eukaryota; kingdom Metazoa; phylum Echinodermata; class Echinoidea; order Camarodonta; family Strongylocentrotidae; genus Strongylocentrotus; species Strongylocentrotus droebachiensis. The sequence continues at coordinate 213,934 of JAVYIG010002189.1, forward strand.
GAATTAAAAACACCAGAAATTTTAGCCCCTAAAACACTTCTGCTTTCGAGAAAAATTGAATATAAAGATTTACCGGTGCTCCCGGTAAATTTTGATAAATTTCAAATAGCTCCTACGGCCGTACGATGGTAGCTGCGACCATGAAAATCTCAGAGTATGTAGTTGAGGTATATCATTTCCGAACGAGAATAGCTAATCGGTCGATTTTAGTCAATAAACATTGTTTTATAGCTTAATTAATATCTTGACCTTGAGAGGGAGCTATTCAACACAAAGTGTTTATTATTTACAATTTCATAACTTTAGAGTCGATTTCGACCACGACAACGATCACTGAATATTGTAGGATCGTACATGCTTCCAATATGTTCATTTGAACCAAATTCATGACCCCATACCAAAACTTTGTATTACCTTTAAATATGAATAATATATATGATTTATGGGTAAAAATGTGATTTGTATGACCTTATTAGCATAAATTAGCATAATTATGTAAATGAACAAATCTTTCAAAAAATTAAAATTATCATAGTATTCTATACACTTCACTTGACATATGTGCACATTTTCGCGGAGATCGGCTGCTTCACGGCCGAGTTCTTATGGGGGAGGGGGCATAATGCCCCCCCCCCCCCGGCCGTACTAAGACCTCAAATAGCCTGGCCTTTTTAGGGTTAACAGGACGTCACATGTAGCAGTCCACGCAAATCTAAAAGTCCCTATTGACTCCTCTTGTGTAACGCGCATTAGGAAACAGACGGAATAGATAATCTTACGTGTAACAAATGAGATTTGGATGGTGTATCCTTGCCGAACATAGGTGAAATCGCTGACGAAGAGAATCCATATCCATCGTGTTTCTGATTCATGATAAGCTTTGATGTAGTTCTTACTTCCTGAAAGCGTCTCTCGGATTGTTTCGCGTCGACCTACCTCTTTACCCTCTCCGATGTAGAGAATGTCGAACCTGTGAACCAGAGAATAAACATTAACCTTCTTTCATACAATCATCACATGTCAAGATAAAAAATGGTGAAAATGAAATATTTGTGCATCAACGGCTGCTATCGACTCAAGCATTCATGCTTATGATAGTTGGCCTCTGCATTTATCGTGATTATTTTACTTACCTCCATACTTTTAAGTTTTCAATTATATATATATATATATATATATATATGCATTTTTATATGTGTGTATTTAAGTTGGCACTCTTTATGTAAATCAATTATGTTATATACTATTATTGTTCTTTGAATGTTTTATATTTGATTTATCAATAAATGCAAAAACATCTGCTAAAAAAAGAAAAAGAAAAAGAAAACTACATTATGATTTATGCTTAGCTCTTTCGCATCTACAGTCAAATCCACTTGAGTGACCGCCTCTCTTTAAAGACCACCTGTCTATAGGGCCTTTAAAAAAAGATGTTGTCTTGCCTTTTGCGACCGACCCAAACATTTGGAAATCTACGGTCGGCTTAAAAAAATAAAATTGTACCGTTTTTTAGAGAAATAAATTATCAAAGCATTCAAAACTGAGACAATTCAGCTCAAAGACGGAAAAAAAAGTTTAAAAAGTTATTACAAAAAAGAAGATTTCCGACCGACCGACCCATGTTTTGGCACCTATAGGGCAATACAACACCTTTTTTATATAGGCCTAGTTGTCATGTACTTTATTTCCCTTGGGAGAGAAATGTGTGTGACAGAACCTGTCTAAAAATACCACTCGTCTACAGCGGCCATTCTCTCTGTTTCCCTAGGATGACCTTAATAGACAGGTTTGACTGTGTTATGATTGAATGATAATTATGTCATACCATGAAAGGAAACAGCAGCTATGACTGGGAGGGCTTAATTAACGATCGCTCACGTAATCACATTATAACTATTTGAGTACTTTCGTAGATGAAGTACTTGTACTGACACTTCGATTCTGTCACAGGCCGGTCGTCATTATTAGTAATACTCACGCTTTTTCGAGTACGTACGCGACGTGAACAAAATACAAGTGCTTGTTAATGAGAATAGTAATGGTTATTTGGTCTTGTTTATAGTTTAGGTTTTTTATTTTGGGGCAAAAATAGTTGAATTATAGTTGGAAAAGATATAAAACAACAAAAACGGTAAAATACCTAAGTTAAAAAAACAATGAAATACATAAGAGATTATCAAAACAAGAGATAACATAAGAGATTATCAAAACAAGAGATAACATAAGGAATAACCTGGCTCTTTCAATTGTTTGTGTTGTATTATTATTCCAAATGGTCTATCAAATATATGTAGTGAAAAAGAATGCTTAAATATGAATAATGTATGATTTATGGGCAAAAATGTGAATTGTATGACCTTATTTGCATAAATTACCATAAATATGCAAATAGTGAATTTTTCAAAAAATTGAAATTACCATAGTATTCAATACAAGTGCTTGTTAATGAGAATAGTAATGGCCTTTTTTTTTTTATATATCTACTCATTTTTCATAGAACTTTAGCCCTCTCCCCCTCGCCTCCTCCCCATTTCGGGAGGTAGATTCAAAATTTATGAAGGCGCCGAAAAATTGCCAGGATTCATGCATGATTCTTATATGTTTGTCTCTTCTCGGTGACCATATACATTTATTGTGTTAACATCTGCGTCAAGTACTACCACTGTTCATGTTTTACAATGGTATGTCAACGAGATGTTAGGTCACGTTACCTAACACTTTGTAGCTCAGCGTGTTCTTCCAAAGTACACAAAACGTGATAACGGGATTACATGAGTGATCGTTACAGGCCGACCGGGAGAGGGTTGATCTGCAGTAAAAGTATAACATTCTCGTTTTAATTCTCTTTTCTTTCTTTTCATTTGTAATTTTCTGTTCCTGTCCCTTTATTTTCTTCTAGTTCTCTCTAATGTTTCTCTGTCTATCATATTAAAATTCGAAATCCCTGGCTAAATTTAAAAAGAATGAGAAAAAGATGCATCATCAATTATATTGTGCAGAGACAGAGACATTTGTGAAAAAATACTGACAAGCACAGAGTAATAAAGTGCTATCAAATGTATGATATTTGTAATAAAGTATTACGAATCTCGGACAAGCCACACTGAAATATCTATATAAAGAGATTCTGTTTTCGTTTTGGGGCAAATTAATGAAGAGCGATCGCCTCCTCCCTCCTCTTCCACATTGCAATATCTGTTTGTCAAAGTTACTTTAACATAAATACTTGCCCTCTTTCAGTTTCAAGTGTCAGCACACGAGCGAGAATGTAATGATCTTCGGGTGCCTCGATCACATAAGAAACCAGTGTGTTAGCAGGATATTCGTTTGGATAGCTGGGTGATTCTAATAAGATATGTCCGTCTATTTGGTTCTGGATATCATGTGGTAGATAATCGATCACCTCCGCTGAAAGAACATAATAGCTGGTCTTGTTACAAACAAACACGACCCGTTACAAATCAATGAATATCGCAGAAGAAATATAATTGCATGTACATATTTATATATATATTTTTAATATAAATTTGAACAATTATTTTGATTTATATCATGTAATGTTTGATTTCAAATGTATTGATTGCATTTAAATGTTTTTATCAAATTGTAAAAAGTCACACAATTCTATATGAAGTGATCGGGATTATCGCCCTCTCTGCATTTATAATGATCACGCATCTTCGTTTCACAGCAATTTCAGAAACATTATATTTCAAACGTATTTGAATAAAATATATTGCATTCAATCAAGTCGTAATATGAAATTTTACCCTCTGTTGTTGGCAAATGGAGTATGATATTAACTCAAATAGAGTATTAATTAGCCTTTAGACAAGGCATCATGTCTGATAATGATATTTATATATGACGCCGAGCGACTAAAGCGAGACTAATCGCGAAAACCCGAGTAAAGACGAGAGCGAGTGGCGTCAGCCAGGAGGCCTTTAGTAATCTGGTTTGGATTCTTATGTTAACTTTTGCTTCTGACTGGAGTTCTCTACCAAAATGATACCGGCCAATCAGCGAACGTATCATCGCATGACGTCAGCATATATTATCCATCACGCACACAGTAAACTCTACGTAGTACTATAGTACGAATGAAGTAAAACAAACGGACTAAAACCTAAGAGTGCTAGTATAACATTAAACGGAAAAAAACGAATTGGACTGCTTCATGTTATATACAGGGAAAGTCCAATCGTCTCAATTACAATGTTTAGCTCAAAACAGCAAAGGCTTCCTATTTTATTGTCATTTTGCATTCAAAATATATAGCTTTGAATGTGATATTTTGTATTTATCATGTATATGTTCATCTAATGAGCTAAATCTATTTCGTCTTTTACCTTTTCTAAAATTAATCGCAACTCATTATACGACAGGGCCCTGATCTATATATAAATAAAAAATATCAACTATTGCATTCAGATTTGTATATGTTTTAAATATTGTTATGCATGGGCGTCAATCCTTACGTAATACCTATTGTTCAGGGGGGGGATGAATTAATAGATCACCCCCCCCCCCTGAACAATAGGTATTACGTAAGGATTGACGCCCATGTTGTTATGTAAGAATATCGAATCAAATGTCATTTAGCTTTATATAAAACAAATTTAAATATGAAACAAAATATTACTTATTGATTACTATGTATTGTTTTATGCACTATATCATATGGTATTTTGTTTTACTAGTAGTAGTAGTAGAGGTATTAGTAATAGTACTCGTAGAAGTAGTAGTATAGTAGTAGTAGTAGTAATAGTAGCAGTATTAATAGTAGTAGTAGTAGTAGTAGTAGTAGTAGTAGTAATAGTAGTCGTAGTAATAGTACTAGTAGTAGTAGTAGTAGTAGAAGTAGTAGTAGTAGTAATAATAGTATAGTAGTTTAGTAATAGTAGTAGTAATAGTAGTAGCAGCAGTAATAGTAGTAGTAGTAGAGTTACTTTTGTTGCTTACTCAATCTAACGAATGATAATGTTATTTTGGAATAGAGAGGTTGACGCTGGAAGTTTCATAACGAAAGGGGGTGACTTCAACAACAAAGTCGGATTTAAACATGGCCGAAAGTTATTTCATTTTCAGGAAAACAGGTAATTTTTTAAAATATTTTTTCAGTTTCAGTGCTTACCTTTGCCTGAGGCTTCTACCGAGAAGCCTGAGAAAGTGAAGGCAGAATCGGATACAAACTCCATCCATGCGATCCGATGCCGGGTATTGATATCCGATGGAAGGGTATCCCCGGATACTGTGATCAATCTGGTTTCTTCGAGTCCGGACACATTCCCAAAGCCGATCTTAACATAGTCGTAGCCGCGTTCCAGATCAAAATAGTCGAATCTTAAGACTACGCTTTGCCCCTCAGAGACACTGATCAGGAAGGTTAGATGGAGGTTTGTGGCATAATTTTCAGGATAGTCTGGAGACGTGATATTCACAGACCCGTTGAACGGTATTCTGATGTCATCGATACCTGAGTCGATGAAACAAATTGTAATAAAGTTGAATGAAATGATAAAATTATGAAATGATAAATGAAAACAGAAGCTATTAAAGAATGGCTTTGCCCCTGCCCTAGCACCTTTCCCCGCCCATCCCCCACCCAACAAAAGGAATCACGAGGCACGTGTATGACAATAAAATACTGATGTTTTGTTTGTTGAAAATAATATGTCGAAGAAATTGTGGATTTGATCCTCATTTTATATTCATGGTTTCATTTATTTATATCTGATGATTTCTTTGTTTATACATTTGTAAACCTGTTTTGATTCCTCTTTTGTAAGTACTAGTACGGTATATTGATGGTAATCCCCAATCTTGACTTCTGTTTCGATTTATTGATTTGATTAGATTTGTTTGGCGTCTGACAAGGTTAATTGTGGTTCAGTGTAATGAAATATAAAAGACCGTTATTATGGTGCGAGTATAGAGCCATGCAAGCCGTAGACACTTGATATTGGAAGGAAGGCTCCAAACAATCATTCAACGATTTTCTTGCAATGTAGAAAATACTGTACGCTACTTTTTGCTACTAACATAAGTATTTAAACAATTTGTATTAATTCATTATTTTACTGACTATTGACAGCTATCTTAATGGCATTACCCTGCTTTTTCTTTAAACAATAAACACGCGTGTAAAAATAAATAAGTGCTTTGCTGAGTATGAAAAGCTGAGAAGGGGAACAGGTAGTGTACAGTAGGCCTATATCGGCCAATTCCTGCCAACGCCCACGAGTTTTAAAGTAGCATTTATAAAGTCTAAACAAGGCATTAACATTATATTGGTAATTTCTAAAATGTACCAAAAGGAAATTTGAAGTTGGAGTTCAATTATTGTTATTTAACTTGAGCCACATCTTTTTTTTAACCTCTGCTCCTCTGGATCTCAAAGATTTTATACATCACCTTGTTGTATATCTTCATGCATTTCAAAGAAACGTGAACACATCAAGAATCTTGACAGGATACATTATTTGTATTTCTTTCATGCCCCCAGGTGAGGCCGTTTAAAAAATAAAACAAACCTTTCAACCTTTCAACCTTTCGACCTGGAAAAAAAAAATCGTTCATGCTTATCTAGAAGATATAAAAACATGGTTAATAATTTACCTGGCATCCTATAGGTAAACGTTTAAAGGGATAGTTGAGTTCTGTTGCAGAGGGTACTATACAAAATAATGTTTTGTGAGATAATAAAAAAACTAAGTGTCAAATTTGAAAGAATATACAATTTAAATCATAAAATCATCTTTGTTTGATCAAAATTGGTTCAGAGACAGCTGAAATATCCCTAAATATAACCATTTCTAATATTTATGGTGCCCCACAAATATTCGGTAATTTTGAACCAGCCGTTGGAAAAGGAATTGACGCCTGTTACGTTTTATTCCAGCCAATGCCAATATTGGCTTTTTGTTGGCTTTTTCGTGTTGGTTATATTACACACAACCAGCCGGCCCGTTAACTGTTATTATTAATTAATTAATCAATTAATTTGCTTTACCAGATGTATAAAAATGCAGAATATTCTCGGTCCATATCTATACTTATATTTATAGACTTTTCGAAAGATTTTGATCGTATAGACGCCAATATACTTGCCAATAAGTTAATCCCACCTTCATGTTCGGCCTTATATTATTTCATGGATCTAAAATTTTATTGTACACCGTCAACAACGTGTGAAATATCTTAGTCATTTTTCAGACTGGTCAACGTCTCATGCCGGTGTAGCACATGGTACAGAATTAGGACCAATTATTTTCCTAATATTGATTAATGGTGCTTGTATTAACTCAGAAGTACCATACTTCAAGTATGTAGACGATTTGACACTTGTTGAAAGTTGTATATTATCACAACCATCTAAATTACAAAATACTTACCAGAGTTTTATCAGTGGTCTCTTCGAAATAACATGACTCTTAATCCATCGAAATGTCATTGTATGTCTATCTCTTTTTCTAAGAATTTAGCTGAAAAGAGACCTCTGTTTATTGGGGATGAGTGCTTAAGCAGATATATTAGGAATAACTGTGCAGTCCAATTCGAAATGGGACAGTCATATCTCAGACCTTTTATGCCGTGCCATTAAAAAACAACTTGTCATGCTTCGTATTCTCAAAACATACTGCTTGCCATTCTGTGATTTAGTAACAGCTTACAAGGGATACATTCGCCCAGTATTAGATTATGGAGTACCTGTTTTTAACGGAAACCTCACACAAAATCAAATCTTAAGTTTGGAACGAATCTAGAAAAGAGCATGTAGGACCATATTAGGTGATCAATATATCAATTATGACAAAGCTCTTGAAGTGTGTTCTTTGCAAAGGCTGTCAGATAGACGCAAACAATTGTGTACTCATTTTGCCTTGTCTCTTACCAATTACCCACTTTGCAAACATTGGTTGCCTGTTTACTGTTATTGTCTTAGTCATATTATATAGTTATATATTTTGTTATATCCTGTATATTATACTTGGTGCAAATACCATATGTGTATATATTATTGCCAATGTAAATTGTACATAATTAAGCCATTTGGCTGCGAAGTGCAATCATAATAACTTTTTCAATCAATTAATCCATTGGTATAATCGTATTTAATCTAAATTCACACATTTTTAGCGTCTAAAGTTACTTTCATAGCAATTTTAGGCTCTAAAAGGGCACTAGAAATGTCATAACATTAATAAGAATAACAGCAATAAACATGCACTTTGAAGACATGTGCGGTCTTAAACAAGAACTCACTATCTCTTAAAGGGGTATTAAGGCATTTTAGCATCTAATCATTACCTTTGTAGCAATTATAGGTTCTAAAAAGGCACTAGAAATGTCACTAATGGTAATGGTAATGGTTTTATTAAAAATTCGTTTGCAGCCAGAAGGCTGAACTGCAGAATTTTGTACATTGTGTAAAAAACATAAATATATTTAGAAACATAAATCGTATTAAAACATATCACACAGTGAATGAATTTTCTAAATAAATCAGTGTACACCTATATATACAAATTAATATAATTCGCTTAACAGCTAACAGTTTCCTAATTCTATTCCACAATTACCATAGGGCTGGAGGGAAATATAGCGGAGGTAGGGAGGGTAATAGTGCAGACAGCACAGGAGACGCAGCAAAAGTGTGAGATAGAGAAAGACAGAGGGAGAGAACCCTTTCTCTACCTCTTCGATTTTAGAGAGGGAGAGAGAAAGAGAGATAAAGCGAGAGATAGATATATAACATAATGCTGAGGATAAGAGTGTATATCAGACATATGGAAAATAAGGTAAAAAGTACAATTCGACAGAGAGATTACTGGTTGTAGATCCATAAATTACATTTTACATTTTCATTGGTGAGTTGTGGATAACACACTTGTAAATTGATTGGTAGGTATGCAATCACATGAAAGACATGAAATATGGTAATATTGAGGTTTTTCTGGTAATAATTATGTGGTAAGTATGTTTTCGATCATTACCAAAGTTAACCGTGGTAATCTTGATTCAATTTAATATAGTATCATTTTCATTTATCAATTATTATCAGGGTTGTACAACCGTCTTCAAAGTGCGTGTTAGGGAACTGAATTGTTAGGAAATAGTTTGGTTTTACATATTAACTGTTAAAATCTGAATACAAGAATAAGAGCAATAAACATGCACTGTATGTACTTTGCACCACAATAGGCCTACTTTTAAGCGTGTAAAACAGATTATTTTTCTTAGCACTGATCATAATTTATTCAACTGTTATATTCTTCCTGTGAATTTGCTTAAGTCATATCATAAAATATTTATTTTTCCACATCCATTACCCACTTCCGTTATCCCACCATCAATATTCTTTGATCTAAGGTGTACCTATAATTGTTTGTTATGAATGTACTATTTTAATGACTTTTTAATACTATTGTATTTTGTGCAGTATCCTTTTGTTATTACCTATGTAAATTGCACCCAATTCAGCCGAAAGGCTGCCATGTACAATGTTTTTTTTTATACCACAATAAGTACATTTTTTAAACAAAGTTATAGACTATTTCACATATAATAAAATAATTCTACAGCACTTCTACCTCACCACTATGGGGATAAGTTTACATATTATATAAATGTATACAAAGTGCATGATCACTATTGTGAATTTAGCAAGTCAAATAGGTAGGAAACTGGATTGTTAAGAAATAGTTTGGTTTTACATTTTAACTGTTCTCTAAATATAAGAATAAGAGCAATAAAAATGCACTTTGAAGTCAGTTGCGGTCTTAAACAAGAACGCAACTATCCCTTTAAGGAAAACAAAGGTAGTTTGCGTCTAAAATTACCTTCGTAACAATTTTTGGTTCTAAAAGGGCAATAAAAATGTCATCAAAATAATAAGAATAAGAGCAATAAACTTGCACTTTGAAGACAGTTGCGGTCTTAAACAAGAACTCAAATATTCCTGTAAGGGGTATTAATATATTCAATGATAGCATAAACCCACGCGCACGGAAACCACCAGGGTCTACTCAACAAGTCGTGTTTTTATCTCTGTGTGGAAGTAATATTCGAGGCTCTTATTTTGAAAACAGAATAACGACATGGAGCCCCTTACATAAAGAGCTATATATGTTTTTGGTAAGTGGCACAATTTAAGTGAAGTCCTCTTTTCCTACCAATGTCGGCTGGTTCTCTAGTAATAATAATAATAACAATTTATTTACCCAGGGTAGTCACTTCAGTTATGAACCCTGCTCCACCAGTGGGCCCTGCATAACATAATATGTTATTACTACCCCTTCTCCAATCTTATGCTGAGGCGCCTAGCCAGAAGGCAGAATGTCCCATTGTTATAATAAGTCTTTGGTATGACTCGGCCGGGTATCGAACCCACGACCTCCCGTTCATGAGGCGGGCGCTCTAACCACTGAGCCACCATGCCCGGATTTGTAAGTAGCATCCCGTTCGACCAAATATCGAACATGTCTAATATAGGCATAACAGAATAGGGGAGATGTAATCATTATTAATCTACGCATAAGGTCCTCCGCTCAGGATACGATAATGACTACGAATTGATTCGGGAAGAATTTGCAAAAGCATTCGATATGGACATTCAAAGTTGTAGAAATATAATAGTGATAAAGATCTGAACAATCGTATGATTAATAAAATCTGAATTGTCAATGAATTACAGTTTCCTCGTAAAAGGACACGCTAAATCGGCTCGGAGTCTTAGTGACTTTACACCAGTAGTGCGACTGTTTACGATTTGAAGCCGATCCTACTTTTATTTTGATATGAAAGACTCAATTGTAATATAGGTCCCGTTGTCGGTATTATTTATTTAGAACCTACATCAGGACGGTGATATTTAAAATGTCCCATTTCAAATAATTGCAATTATTTCTTTGAAAATAGGATCGTATATAAAGTGTATGGTGATCTTAAGGTATATATGTACATCAAGATCAATATAGGTTGTCAGTTTATTAGAATATATACAGCTGTATAGGCCTTGCTGTTTTCTAGGCTCAAGGGGACACTCTAAAGATTGGTTAAAACATCACGGAAAATCTGAGACACTGTCTGTTAATCTTCGCTGGAAAGATGGCTGAATGTTACAATCATTTGGGAATCGCAGACAAAAAGCACTGTATGGTATCCGCGCTCGCACACAAAAAACACGTAAACCAATGGGGATCGCAGCATAATTTAACTATTTTCTCGGTTCCTGGAATCTTGCGGGAATCTCACTCGTGAACTATTGACAATTACTGGGCATTGTTCTTTTCTTTACGGGTATGGCTAAAATCACGACTCCAATTTCGACCAATGAGATGGCTAGATTTCTAAAGAGAGGTATATAACATAAGTTATTGACCAATTCCACAGGTTTAAGCAAATACATTTGAAGACGAACATATATTTCGTTTCTTATTTCGGTAAAGGTATCAAACTTCATTTTGCCAATATATAAAAGGTTGCTGTGTAGTGATCGTATCATGGAAGTTGGTTATGTTCAATATATCTCTTAGATTTTAGTCGAAATGTACTTTGTTCAATTAATATGTATAGAACAGGTAAGGGATGCATAGCCATCATTCCACATGTAAATACAAAGTATATAATGTGTGCTTTATTAGAAATAATATTTGCAATCAACTGAAACTCCTTCTCACTTCAACCACCCCCTCTCTCTCTCTCTCTCTCTCTTTCTTTCTCTCTCTCTCTCTCTCTCTCTCTCTCTATCTATCATTCTTTTCTTCTCTTTGCTGTACTTGTGCATGACCAGGTACTCCCTAATTCATGTCTTTTGCTTGTACATCTACTGAATTGCTTATCTTCGAGCCCTGGCCGTGTTCTGTTTAAAATAAGTTTGTATTTTTGTATGTATGTTGTAATGTATACTGATTTGTATTGTGTATTCTTAAAGGTATTACAAAGTTTTGGGAAATTCTGAAAAATGGGTGGATAGTGATTCTTTACCATTTTGATATATTTGGATGCCCCTGTGTATGTATTAAAAGCACTAGAAATGTTAGCCCCTTAAACACTTCTGCTTTCGAGAAAAATTGAAAATAAAGATTTACCGGTGCTCCCGGTAAATTTTGATAAATTTCAAATAGCTCCTACGGCCGTACAATGGTAGCTGCGACCATGAAAATCTCAGAATATGTAGTTGTGGTATATAATTTCCGAACGGGAATAGCTAATCGGTCGATTTTAGTCAAGAAACATTGTTTCATAACTTAATTAATATCTTGACCTTGAGAGGGAGCTATATAACATAAAGTGTTTATTATTTACAATTTCATCACTTTAGAGTCGATTTCGACCACGACAACGATCAGTGAATATTGTAGTATCGCATATGCTTCCAATATGTTCATTTGAACCAAATTCAGGGCCCCATACCAAAACTTTGTATTCCCTTTAACTGAAAATAGATATTTTAAATTAAATTGAATGAAACGAGAAATTTAAATCGTCACTGAAGACGATTGAGGTTTTTTTTTTGTAAAGGTTATGGACAGAATGATGAAGATAGAGAGATAGAGAGAGAAAGAGAGAGAGAGAGAGAGAGAGAGAGAGGGAAAGAGAAAGAGAGAGATATGGCAGTAAATAGATATAGAGAATGAGAAAGGAAGACGGGTCATAGTCATGTAAAAAGTACATGAGCTGGACAGGGAGATAAAGGAGGAATGAGAATACATGCACTTCGAAGGAGAGAAGATAGTAAGGAAACATGGTAGGGGGGAAATAGGAATACAAAGGACAAAGAGAGATCCTTTGCTCCATAGAAAAGAAATTGATTCTACGGAAGAAGGGGACTCTCCAATTTGTTCACATGAGGTCACATTTTTTCCCAAGAATGATAGAGAAATTAATGGCTATTCATTCCACTTTACGGAGGCAAGGCTGGTTCATTAAGCATGCTAAGATCTGTGAAGAGAGAAATACAGAGAGAGGGAGAGAGAGAGAGTGAGAGAGGGGGAGATAGAAACATAGGGAAGTTTGACAAGAAAGAGGAAAAGAGAATGAGAGAGTGAGGGATTAGATTCAATTCAATTCAATTCATTCACTCATTAAAACCACATAAAATACAAATACAAAACTATAAAATTACGAACATCTTGACAATATATACAAGTGAAGCTTGGTTTAAAAATGAGTTGGGACAGAGATAGCAAGAGAAAGAGAGAGAGAGGGGTGTGTGTGTGTGTGTGAGAAAGAGAGAGAGAGAGAGAGAGAGCGAGAGTGTGTGTGTGAGAGAGAGAGAGAGAGAGAGAGAGAGAGAGAAAGAGAGAGAGAGAGAAAGAGAGAGAGATGGAGGGGAATTAGAGGGAAAGAGAGAGAGAGTGTGTATTTGTGTGTGTGTGTGTGTGCGTGTGTGTATGTGTGTGTGTGAGAGAGAGAGAGAGAGAGAGAGAGAGAGACAAATACTAAGAAAGAGCGAGTTTTTAGAATTATGTGTTGCATCCTTACTACTTCTGTTCACTACTTCTTCTTTATTGATTCTTTCTCATTCTCATCTCGTTGAGATTGATTTCCGAACATTACTCGCTGCAAATTAAAATGTTCTCTTTTGATAGCGGTTTCTGCGATCGAGGTTAAGGTCGGGTTTCTCCACATTGGCATTTCATTCATTTTCCTCATATTTGTATTGCTGAGGTGGAGCTTTTCCACTACACTTAGATCATTTAGATGAAGTGGGTTGTTTCAATTAGACTGAGATGTGGAGGGAATGGTGATGTATGTAGATAAGTTAATGATGATGATGATGGAGGCGATGGCTAAAATATTGATGATGTTTAAAGAGGTTAATAGAATTGACAGTAAATTAATAAAAGATCTGTTTGATACGATTCAATACAAGATTATTGTATGTCTACCTCCAAATATTACCATCTAATCGATTGGTTTTACCATCGACATTTCTTTAATTCAATTTCAATTTCAATTTCATTTATTTTTTGGTCAACCATCAAAATATATATATACAATCAAAATAAGTTACATCAAGAATTTAGAAGAACACAAAGATGGTTTGGTGACCCCGGAGAAAGCAGGGCTTATAAAAAGGGGCCACCACATTGAAATACATAAAAAGATCAACAATACTTATACCAAAAAAATGAACATCGAACATTAATATAAACAAGGAAATTAAGAGAATTACACTTAATGTAACAATTAAGCTCTAAACTTCTGAATACCTTTTGCAATGTCAGATCTATAAAATACGTAGGCATGGTCAGAAGCCTTGCCAAAATAGGAAAGAAGATGTAATCAGACTCTGATGGGAAAAGCTTGTTCACGTTGAAACTCTTCGATATTTTTAATGAGCCTTTTTTAAATAAAAGTATGCTACGACGAAATAGATCATAATCGATAAAATGTAATTTTGTTGGGAAGAATTGACGGAAGTCGATGGATGGAAATTAAATGGTTTGCCGACTGACCAACTTTAATGGCAAATGGCTTCATTCACTCTGATGTTTTGCGCACTCTATAATTATTTTTACAAAACGGAACTTAACAAACCGAACCATTGTCGATCATTTGTTATCACATTCCTTCCAAAGCGACATTTCTAAAAATACGTCGGTGTTTTGCGCAATTCTTACCACAACAATTACATTTTATCGTTTTGCGACTCGTGTGAATTTTGAAGCAGAAAACTCTCGAATTTGTTGGCAGAATTCTAAGAGAGTTTCAATCGAAAAGTCACCAAGGATGTTTGGTGAGCTATGTAATTGCAATATTCGCTGGTAAAAACATAACAAATCGATGAAGAACTAAAATATCATAAAATATTGTTTTATGTAATTAGACAATATTCCCTCCAGTATGTGATGTGTGTTGTGTGCGTATATGTGTAGTTCACCAAAACGGGTTGTAACATTAATAATAGGTCTATCTATATGTCTGTATAACTAAAATTGTGGATGTCTCTTCCCTCTCTCTCTCTCTCTCTCTCTCTCTCTCTCTCTGTCTTTGTATTTATTCATGTACAATGTTTGGAATCATTTTTCTTAATGAGTCTCTCTCTCTCTCTAAGTGCCATTACGATTGACTTTGGCGATCATGCTGTTCCACAACCCTCGGTTCCTAGCCTTATGTATTAGTACCACTCCCAGTTCTTTCACTCCTCTCTCTTCCAACAATTTCTGCAGACTGTCCATCCAAAGTATCCTCCTTCTTCCCCTACTCCTTCTTCCCAAAATTGTCCCTGTCAAAGCGAGATTATCTAGGCCTTCTTTACGTGTAATGTGACCCATGAACTTCAACTGCCTAATCAACATCTCACGTATCATTTTCCTTTGCACTCCAGCTCGTGTAAGAACTTCCTAATTACTAACTCTGTCATTCCAGGGGATTTTCATCATTCTTCTTAAGAACCACATTTCGCAACTTTCCAAACGCTTTTTAGTATCAGAGGCTAAAGTCCACGTTTCACTAACATAAATACTGGGTAGATGTAACAATTCAATACTCTTATTCTGGTCCTCATACTCATTGTTCTATTTGTCACAATTTTGCCTAGCATTGAAAATGAAGATTTAGCGAGAGCTATTCTTCTCTTGATCTCTGTCTCACATCTGGCATCCTCGGTGATCATGCTGCCGAGGTAGTTAAATGAGGAGACTTGTTTAATAATCTGTTCTTTTAGTTTCAAGTTACATTTTGGACTGCTCTTCTTAGAGACCACCAGGCACTTTGTCTTGGTATAGTTGAACTCTAGTCCCATTCTCTCACTTTCTTTTACAACTAATCTTAATGAGTAATAAGAAGATATCAACTCGGAAATGAACGATGCATCATTACATCCGAATTCACTGCGAACTACTTTACCCATCCAGACTTGATATTCATGTTGTTGTTTATTGTCTTAGCACAGACGGACATGATTTATCGTTTTTTAAAGTTCGGGTGTTATTTGTAAATGGTGTCATCAGTCTAAGAGAGAGAGAGAGAGAGAAAGATGCAGAGACAGAGCAAGAAAAGGAGAGGGGCAGAACAACAGAGGGGAAAGGAAAAGAGCAAGAGAGAGGAGAGAGAGTGACAGAGAGAAAGTAAGTAAGAGAGAAAGAGAGAGAGAGAGAGAGAGAGAGAGAGAGATGCAATGGAGAACGATGCCTTCAATATTTCCAGCATAATTGAATATTTACTTCATAGGAAAGAGAATTATAGTCATGTAAACAATTATATGTCTGTGGTAGAGACGTAAATATTGCATAATATATATATACCTTGGCTGAATAACTGGAAAATATAAATGTCACTATTGTTTTCGTATTGCTTAGTTATCCAGGAACTTCAACTATCAATATCGATATAAAACGAAAACAAACCCATATTTACCGAGGTAAGTCAAATTTTCTTATTTCGCTAGTTAGCCTGAAATAGTTGATATTAGTAATATTATAGGGCTTTGTTTTCGTGCATTACAAGAATACATTGCTGTCGCTATGACAGTATAGGGCTCCTCTTCGACTCGTACAATATTGTCATAGCTCGACCAATATATTCTTGTATCACACTCAAAGCCATCCAATATTGAATAAATACTGCATATAGACATTACACGTAAAAGGAAAATGCGATTCTCAAATCACATTTTGTAGTTAAAATATCACCATCATCCCAACAACTGATTACAAAATAAATGAAAATTTTTGTGTAGAGAATTTTTCAGCTACAACCAGGGGCGTCGCTAGACCTTTTTCAGTGGGGGTGTAGAGGCCAACGATTACCGACAAAACTAGCCACCAATTACCGACAAAATTAAATGTCCAACATCTACAAATTCAACCCTATAAACCTGGGGCCGAAGGCTAAATTGTTTTTCCTATGGACTATCTATAGTACTTGCGTATGCGCAAAATGGTCATTTTCCTCGACGACATAAATATAGGAAATATTTCTTCAATTTAGTCAGCATCATAGATATATATTTTAATGCAGGCGCGGAGCTAGGATCTTATTTTAGGGAGGGGCGGTAGTGAGCAAGAGAATCACTTAAAAGCGCGCTCATTAGGGGGTGTGGGTGATGGGCCTCCGCGCGAAACGCGGAAGCTTAGACGTTTCCTTAAATTATTAGGAAAAGAAGACGATTAAGTGTACCGTTTTCGACTGGTAATCCTTGGCTGAATGAAGTACCCCTCCCGCGCGAAGCGCGAAAGCTTTGACGTTTCATTAAATTATTATAAAAAAGAAGACGATTTGCTGTACCGTTCTCGACTGTTTATCCTTTTCTGAATTCAGTCCCCCCCCCTCTCGCGCAAAGCGCGGAAGCTTTGACGTTTCATTAAATTATGAGAAAAAGCAGACAATTCGGTGTACTGTTCTCGACTCTTAATCCTTATCTGAATGAAGTTTCCCCCTCCCGCGCGAAGCGCGGAAGTTTTGACGTTTCATTAAATTATTAGAGAAGGAAGACGATTCGTCGTACCGTTTTCGACTCTCAATAAGCCCTATTCATCTGAATTCAATTTCCCCCTCTCGCGCGAAGCGCGAAAGCTTTAAGGTTTCCTCATATCATTAGAGAAAGAACACGATTCGTTGTACCGTTTTCGACTCTAAATAAGCCCTATTAATTTTTGTCTGAATTAAGTTTCCCCTCTCGCGCGAAGCGCGAAAGCTTTGACGTTTCCTCAAATTATTAGAGAAAAAACACGATTCGTTGTACCGTTTTCGACTCTAAATAAGCCCTATTAATTTGTCTGAATTCAGTTTCCCCCTCTCGCGCGAAGCGCGGAAGCTTTGACGTTCCCTTAAATTATTAGAGAAAGTAGACGATTCGTCGTACCGTTCTCGACTCGTCTAAATGAAGTTTTCCCCTTCCGCGCGAAGCGCGGAATTTTTGGCGTTTCATCGCAATATAGAGAAAGGAAGACGATTCCTCGTACCGTTTTCGAATCTTATTAAGCCCTATTCATCTTAATTCAGTTTCCCCCTCTCGCGCGAAGCGCGAAAGCTTTGACGTTTCCCTCACATTATTAGAGAAAGAACACGATTCGTTGTACCGTTTTCGACTTTTAATAAGCCTTATTTGTCTGAATTCAGTTTCCCACTATCGCGCGAAGCGCGGAAGCTTTGGCGTTTCCTTAAATTATTAGAGAAAGAAGACGATTCGTCGTACCGTTCTCGACACGTCTAAATGAAATTATCCCTTTCCGCGCGAAGCGCAGATTTTGGGGCGTTTCATCACAATATAAAGAAAGGAAGACGATTCGTCGTACCGTTGTTGACTCTTAAACCTTGTTTGAATTTAGTTTCCCCGAAAATTTTAAACCTCTGATTTCTTTAGCTGATATTATAGGAAAATTAAACTTCGAGAAAATACAAGTATTGTAGTTGTAGTCACTCTCGAAGTCGTCACAGCGGATAAGAAGTCACAGTTCGTAGGGAAAAAAGCTTGTCGGCCGACCGACAATATACATCTCACCGACTTCAAACTTCTGCATTGATATAGTACACGAGGATCGAGCAAGAATACCGACACAGCTGACCCGACACAGCAACATATTTACCCGTGTCTTTCTTGCTCCCTCGACGAGACGACTCCACCCAACAACCCCCTTCTCTCTTTTACTCCCACTGCTCCTCTCTCAGACTCTTACCTCCCCTTTCTCTCCTCTCTTTCATCCCCCGTTTCTTTTGTTTCCCTTTCACTCTTTTTTCTTCTTTTTTCCTTTTCTTTCTTTTCTTTCTTTTCCTTTCTGTCCTCTCCTCCCTCTTTTTCTTTTTTCTCTTTCTTTCTTCTCTTTTCTTTCCTTTCTTTACCTTTCTTTCCTTTCTTTTCCTTTTCCTTTTTTCTTTTCTTTCCCTTTCCCTCTCTTTGTTCCCTCTCTTTTCTTCCCTCTCTTTTTTTCCCTTCCCCTTTTCTCTTTTTCCCGACGGCAGCGCAATTTTACCGACAATATCCTGACAGGTGGGGGGGGGTGTCGCACCCCCCCCACCCCCCCCCCCCCTTTGGCGACGCCCCTGGCTACAACATAGCACATTTTCAGAAAACAGGCCCTACCGGTCCTCACACGAAAATGTGCCTGTACGTCTGTGTGTAAGAGGGATGGAACACAAACCCTCTTTGATGAATTTTGGATTGGGATGGCGCGAAACTGTTTAGCTCCTAAATGTGCCGTTGCTAATAAGAGGGTGGAAAAAGCTGATTCAGTAGACTAAAGAATAAACTAATAAGACTTGATTGTTTTTCCCCTTCACACATAGTGGGTTTTCAGCATTTAACTTAGAGTTGGAGTGAAAAAATAAAAACTAAATATCATTGTACAGATAAGAAAAAGTATAGCGACCAATGACTGGGGGTAAGAGGATCTCCTTACAATTGCATATTGTATTTTGATGATCATACCATGGTTACCGTGGATCATGCCGTGGATGGTGTCCGCGCAAAAGCTGACCTACACATACGTCTCCAGGTAATCAATTTACTACACCCGGATGAAGAGTGACAAACGTTTATAAATGTCTTGCCTAAGGACATTGGTGTGGCAACGGAGCTCGAACCATAACATTCGCATTTCCGAATTTCTTCAAAATCAAATTAATACCCTAACATGTACATAATGCATATTTTACCTTGAACCACATACAGCATTTTGTTTTGGCAGTTGGTAAAATGAATTCATTAATTAATTTATATCAGCTGGTACGGTAGACCACTTACAAAATGCCGCTGCTCGTAGAGTGACATTCTGCAACAAACACATTCACACCACGCTATTTCTTAAACCACTGCTTTGGTTACCTTTATGACTTAACGCATTGTTTTCAATATTATTTTGCTTCTATTTAATAATTGTGTGCTCTGATACACAGTACAAGTCTGCTTTAAAAAAAAAATTAGATATCGTCTAGATATACGTTCTCAAAACTCCGGATTACTTGTTCTTCCTATGCTCAATACCAAGTGGGGTATAAAACCTTTGTTCGTGCAGGGCCTTCAATGTGCTGTGGAATGCTTTCCCTCGAGACACTCGTAATAATTGTGTGTTAATCCCTTTTGAAGCCTCCGTATAACACTTTTGATTATTTATTATTTAAAAAGAGGAATTGGCGATGGTATTATTCATGAATAAGATAACGAAAACGCGACGGCTGAAGGCATGCTTCCAGAGTTATCCCCACCCCTCAAAAAAAAAAAAAAAAAATGTTATATACAATAACATATTTTTAAATGTAATTAAAGATTTCATAAGTAAAATTTTCATTAGTTATTGAAATTTTGAACAGGAAAGATTGAGAAAATGAATATAAATCAACCTTGGGAATTACAAGAAGTAAACAAGTCTACACATTATTACCATCACGCCTCAGCCCATATCTTAATCTAAAACTGTAAAATGGTTAACAGGCCATTCCAGGTTTATTTTCAGAATTGTGCAAATATTCATACCCAGGTAATAAAACTGGTTTAAATCTTTTCACAAACAGAAGAATGATACTCACTTGTATTGCAGAAAGCAACATAAGAGGAGAATGCAGATATAATGAAATAGACGAGTATTGGATGACAGGGTAACATCTTGATAATCAGTGGACGTAAACACTCGATGAGTTGATGCTCAGAAAACCTTCTGTGTTTCATGCATTATGAGTTGCTTAGAATTAACTAGATGAATATCTTTGCAACTTCGCGACAAAGGTTATGTATGGTGCACCACCGCAGGAGATGATTTTTAATGAAACAAAATACTTAAATACCATCCCTCTTCCCTGATAGCAGAGACTGGTAAATATCACGTCATATTTACGTCTTGTACTACGTCTTTAAGACGACATAACAAGACGTCAAAAAGACATGATTTTGCACCCGCGCACGTCGTCATGAGGACGTCATATTTTGACGTGATTTTTACGTCTTATTAGTCAAAGAAAGACGTCTTTAAGACGTCAACTTGTACCATAGGAAGACGTCATATGGACGTCATATTTACGTCTTTTAGTTAAAGAAAGACGTCTTTAAGACGACATAACAAGACGTCAAAAAGACATGATTTTGCACCCGCGCACGTCGTCATGAGGACGTCATATTTTGACGTGATTTTTACGTCTTATTAGTCAAAGAAAGACGTCTTTAAGACGTCAACTTGTACCATAGGAAGACGTCATATGGACGTCATATTTACGTCTTTTAGTTAAAGAAAGACGTCTTTAAGACGACATAACAAGACGTCAAAAAGACATGATTTTGCACCCGCGTACGTCGTCGTGAGGACGTCATATTTTGACGTGATTTTTACGTCTTATTAGTCAAAGAAAGACGTCTTTAAGACGTCAACTTGTTCCATAGAAAGACGTTGTATGGACGTCATATTTACGTCTTTTAGTCAAAGAAAGACGTCTTTAAGACGTCAACTTGTACCATAGGAAGACGTCGTATGGACGTCATATTTTGTCGTGATTTTAACGTCTTATTAGTCAAAGAAAGACGACTTTAAGATGTCAACTTGTTCCATAGAAAGACGTTGTATGGACGTCATATTTACGTCTTTTAGTCAAAGAAAGACGTCTTTAAGACGTCAACTTGTACCACAGAAAGACGTTGTATGGACGTCATATTTTCTCTTTAGGTCCTATTGGTTAAATAAAGACGTCTTTAAGACGTCAACTTTCACCCAAGAAAGACCTGTATACGTTGTATGGACATCAAATTTTGACGTGATATTTACATTTTACTGGTCATTTCGATGTACCTTTTATCCTTCCATGATCTATACGTCTTTGTTGTCCTCTAAATAACATCTATAAGACCACCTAATCAAGGAAGAAAGTGTCAAAGTCACTTCATGTACACATTCTGAGCAATCACACAGTAAAATCAAAGCAAAAAAAAAAAACATCACATAATATATATATACATGCCAGACAGAAAGTAATTTTCATATTTTTAATGTACACGTATATGGTATGAAAATGGATAACAAAAATATAAAATACGTATTTCTATACCTTCTTATTCTATCTAACTTGGCTTCCATTGGTACACAATCTTTTCATCACTATCCTGACACTTCTTTCAAAACATGCTGTATAGATACCTAGTGTATTTCTGTCAGTCTCATAATTTATTTAAGAAAGTTAACAGGCCATCACAAAGATATCTGTTTCGTTATAAATTGTGCTACAAGAAACTATGACATATTGGCTAAACTTATAAGTCTTACGGTTGTTGGAAGCAGGTTAGCAGCATAGAGACTAGGTAAAGCTACACTGATACCCGCAGTATTTTAGTAGACAAGCAAACAGCACACTGGGGAAGTTCCTCATATTCAGCAAAACAGCATAGTGGAAAGCTAGGCATTCATCAGTGCAGCTCTACCTTGTCTCCATGCTGCAAAACCGCTCCTGACAACCCCAAGACTTTAATGCAGATAAAGACTATCATATAAAACAAAAGGTTGTTGGAAAGAATTTCTGTGCATGAAAGATCAATTCTTGTTACATACATGGGGAATATCTAAGTTCATGGCAAGAATTCAGTATAAAGTATAAAACTATACAATCTAAATCACACACAGGAGAAAAATGGCACAAATGATAAACACATGGCTTAGCTAAGTTATTTCTTACACTCAAAAGGAAAAAGTTGGCAGCAAGGGGAACAGGGAGAGCTTCACTGATACCTGCAGAGTTTTCTGATGATGGTTGCTTGCCCGTTGAAACCACGATGTTCACATTTGGCGATACAGCATATTAGAAAACTGTGCAGAAATCAGCTCAACTGTACCTATTCTCTGTGCTAGAAACCTGCTTCTTACGGGCACATGACTTAAATATAAGAAAAGGCATTAGTGGCAACATTCATATTTATAAATAACAAAAAAATAGTATTGTTGCAAATACAGAAGCTGAAGTTCAAGTATAAAAATACAATTTATATCAGATAACATTCCCGCCAGTACGATTGGCTCAGTTGGGCAATTCCAAGGTGAATGTGGAATAATTATTCAGAAGATATTTCCCAGTTTAAGATAAAATAGCAAACATGCTGAAAAAGTTTAGCACAAAGAGATATATTCCATTGCTTATGTCACAACATTCATTTGGCAAGTCCCAGGAGTTTCACAAAAGAATTACAATCTAACTTAAATTTTAACAGCGAATTCAATATACATGTAGGTAAGCCATATTGTGCTTTCTAAATCACAGATACAATCCAAGAATGTTATACTTTTAACTACCATTTTTTTTTCAAACCACAAGATATTTATGGTTTTCATTGAAGGCGCTACTGTGTGTCACTCTTTAACAGTTAATTCTCCCAACAAAATTTTGAATTTTCCCCAACCGTTTTTCCATGAAAATAAGATATAAAACAGGCCTTTAAAAATCTTTCAACGCCTAAATTTGGAAAAGGTATTGGAGCTAATTCTTTGCTTTGTGATGATTTACACTCACTTCAATTTAATCAATTTATAAAAATAAAGTTGGGAGAATTAAGGAATGGATCAGATCAGTTTTCCCAATTTTTATCATCAATAGTGGTCTATTTTTAACTCAAATGTTCAGATTATCTTTAAGTGTACATACAGTATAGCATTGAAGTCAATACCTTAGCACCATTTTCTCTCATCTGAACAATGTTACCAAGTCCCTTTAAAGGAAACCAAAACCTTCATACTAAGTTACTTTTATTGTAAAGTTTAAAAGATTTGAATAAAATCAGTGAAAATTTGAACAAAATCGGGCAAGGAATAAGAAAGTTAGAGCCTTTTGAAATGAATAGTCACCAGAGGGCGGTATTCAATTTGATGACATCATCTGTGAACAACTCTCCATGCCTTTTGTACATACAATTTCACAATTTTTTTGTTTTCATCGTATTTATTTGTGTTCTTGATCCGACTTCATAACATGTGAAGTAGAATATCATTTTGCATTCTATATATTGCTTTCAGGGGAGTACATTATCTCAATCTCAAGAAAGAAGGAAAAACATGAAATTTGATGTACAAAAGGCATGGAGAGTTGTTCACAGATGATGTCATCAAATTGAATACCACCCTCTAGTGACTAGTCATTTCAAAAAGCTCTTACTTCCTTATTCCTTGCCCGATTTTGTTCAAATTTTCACTGATATTTTTCAAATATCTGAAACTTTACAATAAAAGTAACTTAGTATGAAGGTTTTGGTTTCCTTTAAGGCTCGTTCAGAAATGATGCTGCAAAACAGTCAAAATCGCAGAGTTTTTTAAATGTTGACATAGAGTTCAATATGCTTTACATTTATTATAAAAAAAAGAGCTCACTGAATATGCGCAGTCCAAAACATACAAAGACTTGTTGCCATTCGCTTTACACATAAAACCAAACTGCATCATTTTCGAAAATTGTTGGCGGTTCACGTTCCGTATCTGAACAAGTCTTAGTTGCTTAATAATGGAATTGATTTGTATTGTATTTACCTCACTCAATTTTTCTCCATTACCAACTTATATATAATTTGCAACAGGTTTTAAGAACTGATACGAAGCGGATGGGGGGTGGGGGTGAGCATGAGACTGAGCATATCAAGTCTACTACATAAGCATTATGAAACAGGTCAACTTCATAAATAGTAATTACAAATATATGCAAAATACTGGAATCTTTTACTCAAACTGTTATGTCAGTTTGTACACCCTGTAATTCATTAAAATTGTAAGTGACATGAATGGGAATTTCAGTTCCACAGCTTTAAGCCATTCAGGTTTGTGGCTACACCTCACCTCCTCCCCCAATCTCTCTCTTACTCTATAAATTATAATGAAGTAAAAAAATAACCTTTTTTCTAGCAGTTAAACTATCGGGTGAGTGTAGATCTACATGTAATTTTGGAAATATTCCTCTTCAGCTTGGACTCATGGGTTGGCTTTTGGGTGGAATCTCTGGCATTATGCACTGCTTTCAGATCCAGGGAACATAGACGCAAGGAATTCTAGTGCATGAATAAAGCAAAAAAGAAAGGAATACAATTTAAGACAAACTTTTATATATTTTAAAACTGGAACGTAAACAATAAATTAAATAATGAATTATGTCAGAAAAATACTGCTTGGTAAGATTTATCAGAAATAATTTCTTATTGCTCACAAACATAAAGTCAACACACCTTTCGATTTTAAACATTTGTGGGCAATGCAAAACCTGATTCAGGATTTCGTTTGGTAAATTATCAATACAATTGTAGTTTGCTGATGAGGGCCATGACTCACCAATCAGGTTAGTGGAGCCATCGATTTGGAAATATTCCTCTTCAGCTTGGACTCATGGGTTGGCTTTTGGGTGGAATCTCTGGCATTATGCACTGCTTTCAGATCCAGGGAACATAGACGCAAGGAATTCTAGTGCATGAATAAAGCAAAAAGAAAGGAATACAATTTAAGACAAACTTTTATATATTTTAAAACTGGAACGTTAACAATGAATTAAATAATGAATTATGTCAGAAACATACTGCTTGGTAAGATTTATCAGAAATAATTTCTTATTGCTCACAAACATAAAGTCATTATGGGCAATGCAAAACGTGATTCAGGATTTTGTTTGGTAAATTAGCAATACAATTCTAGTTTCAGGGATGCCAGTTAGAATTGATCAGAGGGCCTGAAAAATCACCTAGAATGAGCTAGCTTGTACACAAAAAACCTAAACTATGGTATGGAAATAACTCGCCAGGGCCTGAATTCAGGCTATTGCCTGAAAACTGGCATTCCTGTAGTTTGCTGATGAGGGTAGAATGAAAGCTCCTTGACCTATGCTGAAGGGTAAAAAAACACTGTTTGAAACACACATAATATTGTCGGTTATTGCAACATACCTGCAGGTTTTAGTGATCTAAAATTAATTGAATTATAAATATATTTGAAACTTAGGACAAATAACTGAAATAAGCCTTTCAAATTATTCTTGAAATGAACCATTATGAAGTGTCTAATTGGTCAGTGTCTCAGTGATCATGCACAATATGACAAATAAATGTACAGAAATAATACAAGTACATGTACACATTTACCGATAATGGCTTCAACTGTTTCAAGAGGCTGCTGATCCTTAGGGAAGTAGGGAACATCCACAAGGTTGAGAGAGAGTAGCATTTTCTGCATGGTTTCACATCAATATACTGAGGCCACAATGTGCTTTGAATCCACTTCTTTGACGAAAGATGTTAAAAAAGGATGCCTACAAATAAATGAGAAAATGAATAAAGTTAAAACAAAATGAATGGTTGATAATGTATGTACCGGTATGTGCAACACATATACTACAAACTTCTTTGAACAGCCTGTGGGGAAAGAATTTTGTTTACCATTTACAGGTCTAACCGATTATTTCCAGATAAAGATTTCTGTATACGGTAGCCTATAAGATAAATTTGCTGTCTAAAGATAGAAACGACTTGTTTAAGGTTACATGTTTGTGACACAAGTCACTGCTTTATTCCTCTACGTATCGACACGTAATGCTCAATTTCCAGACATCTGGGCCCGGGCCGGTAGTACACTTTCTCACAGGTTTCACTGCAAACCGCTGCACATTACAAGTGCATACCGATGGTGGTTGCGGGCGGGCGCACGCCTGTGTGAAGTTATCTACCATACAATGTAGGAGGAGGTAGATCACTTCACGCAGACTTACGTGCCCCCGCAACCCTCCATCTGTATGCACTTGTATTGTGCAGCGGTTTGCCGTGCAACCTGTGAGAAAGTGTATACTACTATCAACGTTTTTCCGAAAAATAGTCCCCCCAAAATAAGAAAATTGACCAGAAACAGGTTAGAAACATAACGACTTTTAAATCATGACCGGCAATATTTGAACATTTCATGAATATTTGCTTGATTTGGGCTAGGCCTAGATCTAGACCTATGTTTTAGATTTTTAGGACTCTCTCCACACTAACTCCGAGAAGCTCCAACACCTGCGCCGCGGGCGTCGGAGCTTCGGGTTTGTGCATCAAAAAACATTCTAACAGCGGGTTGGGTAACATTATCTCAAAATATGCAAAGGGAGTAATTACAATTTTGACTCACTAGGTTGCTCGACTCCTCTGGGCATCTAGGCGGCAACTTGAAATTATAATTTGAAGAATCACCCCCTTTTTCCCATCGAAGACTTCTTCAAGTTATAATTTCAAGTTGCCGCCTATAGATGCCCAGAGGAGTCAAGCAACCTAGTAAGTCAAAATTGTAATTACCCCTTTGCATATTTTGAGATAATGTCACCCAACCCGCTGTTAGAATGTTTTTTGATGCAAGCTGGAACCCTTCGGCATCGGCGTCGGAGCTTCCCAGAGTTATCTCTCCGCGCCAGAGTTAAGGGTCACTGGTAAAAAAGTCTGGATATGATTCTAAACTAGTAGTAGATCTACAGTATTGCTTGGAATAAAGTAGACACTCTCACACTGTGTCACGCGTGACTGCATGTATTATCCTTCTTTGACTTCTTCTTCAAGATAATCTGCCTCCTTCAATACTGAAGATTCTTACAGATGCCGTATACTCGGCCTGATTGGGGTGTGCAGGTGGACCATTACACCGGGTTTTCCCCCTACTCTTATACAAAAAAGTGCAATGGGTTCTTAACGTGCAAGGGTGGTGACTCTCCTGTACACGGGGCCTCCATTTAAGGTCCTATCCGAGGGACGGAGTGTTTTCCACTTGACATAGCCTGCGTCTATGAACAAGGGAAGGGCAGTAGATTCTAGACCTAGTGCCAAGACTTTCATCACAATCAGTTTGCTTCTCTTATTTTTCTGCTTTCTTTTAGTTTTAGAGCAGTTGTATATTCGAGTTAGATTTCCCTTTAAAGCCATGCAGCCCATGTGTAGGCAAATGAGTAAACTTTTTTGCTTTAAATGATGCCCCATGCCATGCATACCTTCAATCAAGACCCTACATAAAAATACATATATGGGATCATACATTCCAAATCTTGTCAGCAAGTGTTGAAAGTCCGAGCTCACTATCACTGACATAAGATCATACATTACAGTAACATAGAGTCTACATATCAACTTTTCAGAACGAAAAACAGTAACTATAGATTTATGTACTTTTTGTAAATAAATTAGGTAATTCTAGGACTTACCCATACTGTAAATTTGCAGGAGAAAACGAAAGTATTCAGGAGGATGTACTTCATGCAACGGCTTTTTCACTCTGAATTCAAATACATTAGGCTACATACACATCGCATATCATGATATAGTGCAGTGTAGTCCTACGCCTTGCCTTGAGTACTGTATGCGTACACACACGTACTTTACACACTCCCGTTTGTACTAGATGCGAGCATGTTTAGTCTTGATCGATATTGCAGACCTTGGTGCACAATCTGTAAATTGGTCCACTATTAATATAATGACTAATGACATTTGAGGGGGGGGGGGGGGGGGGGGGGGGGTTGTTCCCTATTTTCAATTCTGATAATTGCCCTATTTACTTTGACTTATGCTCATATTAGATGTTGTAGTCTTTACCCGATTATTATCTTGGAAAAATTAGGTTATTAGAGACGTCATAATACGTAGTTACGTCGTTATACGTCGTCCTTACGACAAAAAATATCTTGGAAAAATAGTCTTTAAAAGAGGTCATAATGACGTAGTAATGACGTCGTCAATACGACAACAAATATTTTGGAAAAGATAGTTTTTTAAAGACGTCGTAATGACGTCGTCGATACGACAACAATTATCTTGGAATAAATAGTCTTTAAAAGAGGTCATAATTACGTCGTTATCACGTCGTCAATACGACAAAAATTAGCTAGGAAAAAATAGTCTTTTAAAGACGTCAAAATGACGTCTTAATGACGTCGTTAATACGACAAAAATTATCTTGGAAAAAATAGTCTTTTAAAGACGTCATAATGACGTCGTCGATACGACAAAAATTAGCTTGGAAAAAATAGTCTTTTAAAGACGTCATAATGACGTCGTTATCACGTCGTCAATACGACAAAAATTAGCTAGGAAAAATCGTCTTTTAAAGACGTCAAAATGACGTCTTAATGACGTCGTTAATACGACAAAAATTATCTTGGAAAAAAAAGTCTTTTAAAGACGTCATAATGACGTCGTCGATACGACAAAAATTAGCTTGGAAAAAATCGTCTTTTAAAGACGTCAAAATGACGTCTTAATGACGTCGTTAATACGACAAAAATTATCTTGGAAAAAATAGTCTTTTAAAGACGTCATAATGACGTCGTCGATACGACAAAAATTAGCTTGGAAAAAATAGTCTTTTAAAGACGTCATAATGACGTCGTTATCACGTCGTCAATACGACAACATTACATTGGAAAAATAAGTCTTTAGAAGTCGTCATAATGACGTCGTTATCACGTCGTCAATACGACAACATTACATTGGAAAAATAAGTCTTTTAAAGTCGTCATAATGACGTCGTTATCACGTCGTCAATACAACAACATTACATTGGAAAAATTAGTCTTTTAAAGACGTCATAATGACGTCGTCGATACGACAAAAATTAGCTTGGAAAAAAATAGTCTTTTAAAGACGTCATAATGACGTCGTTATCACGTCGTCAATACGACAAAAATTAGCTAGGAAAAAATAGTCTTTTAAAGACGTCAAAATGATGTCTTAATGACGTCGTTAATACGACAAAAATTATCTTGGAAAAAATAGTCTTTTAAAGACGTCATAATGACGTCGTCGAGAAGACAAAATATATCTTGAAAAAATTAGTCCTTTAAAGACGTCATTATGACGTCGTAATGACGTCGTTAATGCGACAAAAATTATCTTGGAATAAATAGTCTTTTGAAGACGTCATAATGACGTCGTAATTACGTCTTCCACACGACGTACGACGTGTTTACCACTTTACGACCAATTTATGACGTCTTTAAGACGTCAGTCTGCTATCAGGGTTATTGAGATAAGGTTTGCGCATGCACTGTATACGTCAGAGTTCGTGTCGATTTTCTCAAACAGATTCATACGTTTCTATTATGTTGTAAATGAAAACGCGGCAATTCAAGAGAAAATATTTAGCAGCGAATCAGCCAGTCGGTTTGAATGAGGGGGGGGGGGGGGGTGGGGGTGGGGGGGGGGGGCAAGGAGCACTTTTTTCTCAACGGAGGGGGGGGGGAGGTGGTAGTGAGCACTATTTTTTAAACACTCAACACCCCCCCCCCCCTTGAGCGAAATAAAAATCCGCCACGGCGCTCCACACCCTGCGTATATCCTCATAATAATGTGAATTAATTCCATCTTTGACCTTTTCCCATCTTTCCCTCCCATCTCTTCACCTTTCTTTTTTCCCCTCTATGTCTCCTTTTCTTCTTCTGCTCCTTCTTCCTCTCACCTCCTTTCACGTAGTCTCCTCATTTTTCTCAACTCCTCTCTGTTGTTCTTGATTACTCACCCCAGCGTGATTTATAGTATAGCCTTAAAGGTGAAATTCAAAGAAAATCACAAATGTGTCAACTAATGTATCACTAGAAACTGGTAAGCCAACAGATGGCCATCGTATAAGTTTTAGGTCAACTACATATTATAGGGTGATTTATAAAAATACAAATACAACCACCTCCATAGCAGCTGGGATATACGAGAGATTCGCCGGAAAAATAACGATGTTTTAATGACGTCACTATATGGACCAATACTGCCCAAGCAGACGACATCCCATAGAGAATGAACATAATTGCAAAGCTATTATTTCTCAAATTATAATGAGTTTAGTGTATATAAATATAATGGCATGTCAAACCATTCAAAAGGGGATACGACCCGATTCCGATAACTAAAATCTTTTGATTGTAAATACGCAGGATAGGGGTTAATTAACAATCAAAGAAACCAGACTTTCAAATTGAAAACCCCCCGGAATGATATTAAGGACGGCATTCGTTCCCTCTTGAAACGCCGAACATACCGCGGTGTCTGTAAATACAATGGCGTCTTATTTTGTTCACAAGCGACAGATTCCTTTATTTTTGTATCGCTGCATTTGTCATCAAAATAAAACCATGCGCGGGGTTTAGAGTGAGGCAATAGATTATACATTTAGCCTGACGATAGTGAAGTAAGAGAAAGAATTCAAGAAAAGATGAAAATACAGGCACTGAAAATGTGTGAGATGTCATGGGACATCGTCTGCTTGTGCAAATCATGTCCATACTGTGATCTCACACATCTCAGCAGCGTTCGGAGAGCTCTTCAGGTGCTATGCCGGGGCTTTATTTAAGTGTTTTGTAATTTTATGATAATCATTACTTCGAATGTTTCCAAGCATTGAATTTTGATAACCTTGTCGAATCAAAGTTTCAACTTTGCAATAATGAAAATAAAGTTAGTTTTTAAAATCAATGAATATCTACTTTAACTGTGTCAGCCACGAGAACAGCTTGAACGACTGAATTGACAGTTTTTTCCCTTCCTGGCCGGTCCTCTTTGGCAGTCGGGTGTCTTCTACTTTGAACATATTGCTCCGATTGTCTCATTTTCGCTCGCGTGAACATTGCCAGCACAAACCACTGACCTCTGCCTCCTGCACGGATCATCGCCCATTCCATTCACTATACGTTACGTACTATAAAGGCTGTATTGTCTGACCGTTCATGAATATTCATGTTTTTGCTAAACTCGGCAAAATGTTTGCTTTTACTAAATGGAAAAATTACGGTGGGGGGTTGGATGAAATGGACATAATGAAATAGGCAGAAGTGATCTATGATAATTCATGCTTTTTATGTTTCGTGTGCTCGACCTATAACCTTCAAATCGCTTGGTAAACTGAGTCCAAAGTTAGACTTGTTTCACACGTGTATTATAGGCAATGACGAGCTTGCAACCTATTTTGAAAAATTACGGTGGGTGAACTTTCAAAAGTCAATGAGACATGAGGGCTCCAATGAAAGAGCTAGTGATAACGTACGTCGGGGTGGATGTGCTTTTCGTTTAAACAAAAAATGAATTTTTAACGATTTTTTTAAAAAACGTCCATAGGCTAACATGTTAGGCTGCCGACTCAGATCATGCTCTGACGATAGGGGGCGTTGTGAAATGAGACTAACCGGAGCCATATGCATGAATTGGTTAGCATTTAATGTTTAAAGTGATGGTGTAAGATTAATTTGGGGGTATCTCGTGTAATCCCTTGTAAGCCTGTAACTAAATCGTTTTTAACAGTCCCGAGGCGGACCAAAAACCGCGCGAATAATTGGTTGATGAACCTAATACCAGTGTTCGCCTTGATCAAAATCCTAATTTAGAGCGCATATTAATTACTACAGAAGCGTTAAAGTGCCATTCTACTTGACGACATGACGAGATATTTCATCTTGTCAAGTGGACTTAATATCCATAACATGTCGACATGTAAAGATATTTAACCTACCATGTCGACTTATCAACTTTTATTAGTCGACACTGCGAAATAAACTATCTTGCCAAGTCGACTTCACAAAAAGTTCATGTCGTCATGGCGACATAAATTATCTTACCAAGTCGACTTCACAAAAAGTTCATGTCGTCATGGCGACATAAGTTATCTTACCAAGTCGACTTCTAAAAAAATACATGTCGTCATGGCGACATATATTATCTTACCAAGTCGACTACCCAAAAAGTAATGTCGACATGGCGAAATAAATTATCTTGCCAAGTCGACTTCACAAAAAGTTCATGTCGTCACGGCGACATGTATTATCTTGCCAAGTCGACTTCACAAAAAAGTTCATCTCGTAATAGCGACATAAATTATCTCACCAAGTCGACTTCCCAAGAAGTATATGTCGTCATGGCGAGATATGAAGTGTGACGACTATTTCATGCAGCGCGCGTATATGGCAAGCCTTTGTGTAAAAACCAGATAAACTCTATTTCTCTCAGATAAACTCTGTTTTTCTCAGATAAACTCTGTTTTTCTCAGATAAACTCTGTTTTTCTCAGATAAACTCAGTTTATCAGAAAAACTGTGTTTATCAATGATAAATTCAGTTTATCAACGGATAAACAGAGTTTATCAGTTGAATAACTGAGTTTATCAGAAAAACTCAGTTTATCAGTTGATAAACTGAGTTTATCGTTGATAAAAAGAAGTTGAAGATTATACAGAACAACAATGAAATGGTGAGATTCATCAACTGTTCTGGTCCAAGGACTCATGTTGGCTATGTGTACAGCGAACTTTCTAAGGCATGTGTCTTTTCTCAACAGCGCCATCTACAACAAATTCCGGGTTAGCTTCCGGGGCACCTGAGGAAAATTGCAAGTGGGCAAAGACTTGTTCGTGATCGTCATCAAAATCTTAGAATTTCAACCAATTGTCTTGACTTACGGTTGTCCTAGGAGGTCTAACGAATTTATATGAGTATGCAGAATATGATAAATAGCGTGAAAGGCATTAGCCTTGGGGTTGCTGAATTTTTGACACCTATTTTAAAGGTAGGTTGTGATTTTTATATTTTTGTTTTCGTTTCTTCAATGGCTCTGCATGCATTAACTTTGTGTCATTGAATGATCATGTTGAATTAATTTTTATTTATGAAAATTGGAATAGGGTCTAACTTAGACCGAAAACTTCAGTCTCTCTAATCGTCGGTTGTTCCACTGAGACTACGTCTGGCTCCACTAGACCTAATTAGGACAAATGACATACCGACCTAATTTACATCTGATTTAGAAATCAGAAAATTAGATTAGATCTAGATCTAGATCTAAATAAAGAAAATCGGGGAGAAAATGTTTTGACAAAAAAAGCTGCCATTGTTGGCTATAGCTACCCCCACGGTACGAGATCTCTGGGTTGCCATCTGTATTGGGGAATGACAACAAATGTCAGTTTTATTAAAGAAATGACCCAAATCAGATGGTTATTGCTGTCTAGGTCTAACTTAGATCTAGATCTATAATGAATTTTCCAACAGCTTACCCTTTGGTCAAGTTGACTTCACTTCGTGGTGCAGTCGACAATGAATGAGTGATTTCAAGTAGATTTTACACCACACCTTCATGACCTTTGCTTTGGCTTTAAAAATAAATCCCCTTCTTAAATTTGTTCTCTTTTTTTGCAACTCATTGATGTCCCAGAAAGCAAAGTAGGGCATTGAGGAGCAGAGGCATCGTCTAGGCTAGACCGAAAGCTTCAGTCTTTCTAATCGTCGGTTGTTCCACTGAGACTACGTCTGGCTCCACTAGACCTCCGATTATAGAGACTGAAGTCTGGGGACCTCTTTTTGTGAGGCACTGTACGGAACAAATGGTTCGGTTCGACCGGACCGCGATGAATGAGATATGCAACGAGATTTTCACTCTTTACATCCTCATAACTGCTGCAATTACAACACAAATTAAAAATAACATATTTGACTTACGATAGCTTGCTCATTTAGATCCTAAATTAATGATTAATCCGAGAAAGTCTCGTCGTCAACATTATCCGTCTTGGTTTTAGTTGATGAATATTCATTTTTTCTTTTCGAACGTCCAATAGCTACTGTAGCTACTTACGAGTCGGCCCGGCTTGACCAACGAACTCCCACGAAACGAGTGCTC
The DNA here is from genome assembly GCA_035222895.1 of Strongylocentrotus droebachiensis. Taxonomy (NCBI): domain Eukaryota; kingdom Metazoa; phylum Echinodermata; class Echinoidea; order Camarodonta; family Strongylocentrotidae; genus Strongylocentrotus; species Strongylocentrotus droebachiensis. Next base: position 248,480 of record JAVYIG010002189.1, read on the forward strand.
TGATTGGCCATTGGCTATGTTTTGGTAGGTGGACCCGGAAATATATCGGCCGCCGGGTAATATTTCTAATGCATGAACGTACTGCTTCGCGGTTCGGAGATATACAAATTGGATAATTCATATAAGTAAGTTCGTAAATTATCCATTTAATATTAAGTTATCAAATTTTGATAACTGTAATTAGGACAAATGACATACCGAGCTAATTTACATCTGATTTAGAAATCAGAAAATTAGATCTAAATAAAGAAAATCGGGGAGAAAATGTTTTGACAAAAAAAGCTGCCATTGTTGGCTATAGCTACCCCCACGGTACGAGATCTCTGGGTTGCCATCTGTATTGGGGAATGACAACAAATGTCAGTTTTATTAAAGAAATGACCCAAATCAGATGGTTATTGCTGTCTACGTCTAGGCCTACAGTGTTCGGTGTTGGTGTTGGTGTTGGTATTGAGAGCGCGGAAAGGCTGCTGAAACGAGCCAACGACGACGGTCAGTTAAGAAGGACGATACCGAGTGACGTCCTACTCTACACGCGAAAAGTCTTGCGATAAAAGCATAATCCATTAAGAAATTCCAAATAACAAATGTAAAGTCATTTAAAAAAATCAATAGATAAAATATCCTTTCACTTGAAAAACATAGACTAGAATCTAGATCTACTCCCATGATTTACAGCTGTTTTTACTGTATGATGGATTTTACCTTGGCATGATTAAACTTTTTTCCAAAATGTAATCGTCCACCCTCCAACCACCTCCAGTCAAAACTCTTCAGAGTAGACTATTTAGGAGGAAAAGAATCCAAGATCCAAGATTGTGAGATTCGTGCCAGATGTCCGTATAGTTACCTGCGGTATACTGCAACACCAACTCCAAAACCGAACTTGAAATCATGAATTTCCCAATCCCTAGGGGCTGGTGTCGGCGAATGGGAAAATTACATGTAAATCGTCAACACCAACCGCGATACTCGGTTCAAGCAGACGACATTCAACACTAGCCTTCAACACAGACTACCGGAAATGCATCATATTTTCCGAGATCAACCTCAACACCAGCATGACTTCAAGTTCGGTGTTGTAGCTGGTGTTGGTGTTCTCACAACACCAACACCAGCTTTCAACACTGAACTTGAAATCACTCATTGGTGTTGTACAATATTCCTGTGCGGAGTACGGACTGTGGGTTTGTTGTTCTTCCTTTCCTAATTCCCAGACTCTAGCCTCGGTAGGCCTCCTTCTAGAGTCTAGGTCTAGTCTAGACCGAAAATTCCGTCTCTTTCGTTCATAAGCCTCCGATTTGGGTGTGGGTCGGCTCCTCTCTTTAGAGACAGAGGCCGGTCATAGGTTCTCCTGTTAGAAGTTACTGGTAGTCTGGTAACACCAAAAGTGCCACAAAACTTTGGACTAAAATATAGAATCGGCGCTAGTTCAGAAGTCTATTCAGACTTTGACCCGTAACTCTGGCGTGGAGATACATGTACCCTACTAAAACATAGGTCTACCGATAATCGACTAAATTTTTTCCAATTGTTCAAATAATGGTCATGATTTAAAAGTTGTTATGTTTCTTACCTGTTACAGGTCAAAGTCTGGATACACTTCTGAACTAGCACCATAGAATCTAGATGAAAATTAGGCCTGGGATAATATAGGTCTACACTCCACACCGGTTTTTTTCCAGCATTTTCTTCGTCAAAATTGAACTCTGTGTTGAAATTCTTGCAGCCGTATTTGAAAATGTTACCGCGCATTGGGAAGATGACGTCATCCATTGACCGTGCAGAGGCTGCGGAGACTGCACGGCTACTAAACTGAAATTGCACAATTTCCGTAAAATCTCTGAGCAGCCTCTGTACGGATTTGCCCCAGCCTTCCCCCGAGGGCCAATAAGAGAAATGGCATGATGCTTGTAGAGAGTAACATCGTAGCCCATAGCCTCCTACTAAAAATACAAAAAAAAATCATAGACCAATTTATCGCACAGCGCCCGGGGCAAATGTAAACTAAGCATTAGTCCGGGATACATTTGGCAAATATTACATTTTGTTGTTTTTGTTGCTACATGTAAGTGTGCACACAGACGAACCCAACACTACATGTATCGATTCAAGCTCCCTATTAAGCTAGCTCTGTCTCATTTCTAGACGGGACAATTTAGCCTTTTTTTTTGGGGGGGGGGGGGTCCCTTTTATTTTTACTTTGTTGTTCAGATACAATTCTTGAAAGAAGGAGATGAACCCAGAATAGTATGAACATGACGGACAAAGAGAGAGGACAAAATATACAGTTCCTCATTCTACTCTCAACAATTGCTGTGGTAGACAAAGGAACATCCCTTCTTTGCTATTATGTAAAAATGTGTAGAACAGGTGTCACATGCATATTCACCTGTTCTACACATTTTTATATAAAATAGAAGTTCAGTTCAGTTCAGTTCATTTTATTCAAAACCATACAAAGCATGATATAATCTGTTACATAAAAAAGAGACTGGTAATAGTACATCAATCAACATATTCTAACTTGATTACATCATAAACTGAATGGTTTTAGGACCCCTTTAGAAGCTAAGCTTGTGAGCGGGGCCCTATAACAAAATACATACATTTACAGTAAAAAGAATGTTACGTATGATTATACAATGGATGAAAATACTAAGCTACAGAATATAGAACATACAAATACTCTCACACACACACACACAGACACCACACACGCACATCACCATACACAGCAAACACACTGACGAGTAGGTCCTTAGTGGACAAAAAGCATTTCAGAATGAGAAATTACTAAGATGCGAATAAAAACTATGTCAGTCTTTCAAGCAGGTACGTTTTTAGATAAACTTCTAAACCTAGAAAGAGTTGTACTATTTTTTATATCATCAGGCAGACTGTTCCATTCTTTAATGCAAGAGATATGGAAAGAGGTCAGAGTGACATTTGTTCTTGCAAAAGGCTGTCGAATAAGACACCTTTGACGTGTATTATAATTATGAATTTGCGAGTTCTGACGGAATAAATCTTTTAACGTACATTCATGAGGCATAGACTTAAGATTAAACATAAAGATATGACTTAAAGGTGTTTCCCCAAGCAACATTACAATATGTCAAATAAGGAAGAATAATACTATTATATAATCATGTTATCAGCACTCTTTCAGGTAAAATAAATTTTAATCTAAAAATGACACCTACACTACGGGACAACTTTGTGCATACAGCATCTAAATGATTTCTCCAAGATAAATGCTCATCCATGGTTAGCCCTAAGAACTGAACATTTTCACTAAGCGCAACATCATGGCCTCCAACATTAAGAAAAGTAATGCCATCTGGAAGCTTTTTACCCTTGGAGCGAAAAATAACACATTTGGTCTTTTGAACATTCAACAATAACTTATTACAACAATACCATGCATACAGTTTCTGAATCTCTTGATTCGCAATTAGTAATAAATCTTCAGCCTTCTTATCAGCCAACAGCAAGCTGGTATCATCAGCAAAAAGTGAGTATGAGAATAATGTTGATGAGTGTATTATATCATTTATATAGATCAGAAACAACAGGGGACCAAGAACAGAACCCTGAGGTACACCATATTTAATAGAAGCAAGTTGAGAATTAGTACCATTCACCACAACAAATTGTGTCCTGTCAAACAAATAGCTTTGGAACCAAGACAATGCTACACCACGTATTCCATAATGCTCAAGTTTCCTAAGGAGGATGCCATGGTCAATAGTATCAAACGCCTTAGATAGATCTAAGAATATCCCCAAACAATACTTGTCTCCATCAATAGCTTTTATGATATTACTTAATTAATTAAACACACCCATTTGTGTGGAGAAGTGCTTATCTTTTTAGATAGAAACTCATTTAAGCGTTTATAAATTATTTTCTCAAGAATTTTAGAAAAGATTGGTAACAATGCTATTGGCCTGTAATTAATGACGTTTTTACGGTCAGATTTTTTATACACTGGTACTACTTTAGCTACCTTGAGTTTATCAGGAACAACTCCCTGAGATAAAGACATATTCATGATTTTACACAAGGGATCAATAAAAAGGTGAATGCACTCCTTTATAATTCTAGGTGAAATATCATCAGAACCACTAGATTTAGATGGTTTCAAAGACAACACAATATCGATGATCTCAGATTTTGAAGTTGGTTTTAGAAACATTGACGCATTATCATCACACTGTTTCATATAATCTTGAAAAGATTGTGGTACTTGAGGAATGTCTGCACTGATTTTCATGGGTAATCCAATGAAATATTTATTAAAACTTTCAGCCTTATCCTTGGCAGAAGAAAGAAGTACTCCATTAAAATCCATCTCTTGAGGGAGTGAATGCCTAGTTGACCGACCTAACAATTCATTGATATGAGACCAAGTTTTCCTAATATCACCTTTAACACTGTGGAACAAATCATTGTAATATTTTTGCTTGGCTATACGAAGAGTATTAACCAAGACATTCTTATAATCGATATATTTCTTTTTATTCACAGCTGTTGGTCTCTTGACATAACTACCATAAAGCTTATGTTTATGATTTATTGTTTTCAATAAACCACGAGTTACCCATGGCTTTTTACATTTACTTTTTATCGATACTTCAATTAATGGGAAACATAAATTATATAATTCCAGAAATATTTGTAGAAAATGTTCATATGACTCATTGACGCCTTCCAGTGAAGGCAGAGCCTGCCAATTAATTTCAGCTAAGTGTTGCTTGAACCTTGAGATTCTTTCATCATTTATTGACCGCCTCATAACTTGTCCATCTCTCTTGACAGAAGTTACCACAGAGCCATTTTTAACACAAAATATAGGCATATGATCTGAAATATCTGAACATATTATACCCGAGCTAAACTCATTTTGAATGCAGTTTGTGAAAATAGTGTCAATCAATGTTGCACTAATTTCAGTAATACGGGTAGGTTTAGTGATGAGAGAAAATAATCCAAATGAGTACATGAAATCTACAAAATCTTTAACACTACGATCAGTATCATAATTCATTAAATTGATGTTGAAGTCACCCATTAAATATACTTCCTTGTTTTCTCTACTCAATATCTGTAGCTGATGTTCTAAGTTTTCCACAAAGGATATACTATCATAGCTTGGAGCCCTATATACACATCCAACAATAATCTTTTTACTGAGGTTTGTTATTTCAACAAAAACAATTTCATACCCTGAATTGGATCCAGATAAATCAAAACGGAATTTAAATTCCAAATCATCTTTAATGTACAGACATGCCCCACCGCCATTTTTGTCTGCCCTACATATGTGAACAAAAGAATAGCCAGGTATCTGAAACATATTGACATCAGTTGAAGTTTTAAACCAAGTTTCAGAGACACCTATCACAGAAAAATCATGCTTTAAGCAAGACAACAATTGTAACATCTCATCATAATTCTTACATAAACTCCTGGCATTTACATGCAAAAGATCGAAATTTCCTTGTAGATTCTGGTCAAATGCACCACAATCAGCATATGCACAATCTCTAAGCATTATGTTTACATCTTCTTCAACAATGGTTTCCATTATTTACAATTAAGAAAATTAATGGCACAATAAACTCTAAACACTAAGTCTTGGAAATGACTACCCAGGATGGCATACATACTTGCATACATAACAAAACACAAACAGACATTCACACACAAACACACACACACACACAATACATGATTATGAGTAAATATAAGAAATATACTACAAACATTAAAAGGTAATAAAAACACATATAGATACATGTAAAAACAACAACTGACTGCAGAACCCACTCCTTAATTACTTTACAGAAGAAAAGCTAACACGATTATTACAACTAAAATATCTAAGCTAGAATGAAAAGAAAAAAAGACCTATACATTTAATAGACCATAATTACATAACAGTGAAGGGATGTTCCTTTGTCTACCACAGCAATTGTTGAGGATAGAATGAGGAACTGTATATTTTGTCCTCTTTGTCCGTCATATTCATAGTGATGACTTACGAAGACATAACAAACATTTTTTCTTTCTCTCTCTCTCTCTCATTTTGGTGCTAGGAGTCCAAGTTCAAAGAGACGGGAGTGTTGACACCCGATGAGTTTGTTGCTGCTGGAGATCATCTAGTTCACAGCTGTCCGACATGGAGTTGGAATGCGGGAGAGCCCAGCAAAAAGAAGTCTTATCTCCCAGATGAAAAACAGTTTCTTCTCACTAAGAATGGTAAGACCATGCCAAAGTGGACATGGCACCTTAAAGCCACACTGTCCTACTTGTAGCTACTTGCTCCCTCTATGTAGAAAACAATGTTTAAACGGTGACCATTGGTCCCCCATGATGCTCTTTTTCTTAAGTTAATTGAGAGCTGAGTTGATGAGATAACCACCTGTCCAGTGACCTTGCAGGGTAGTCTAATCCCTCCTATAAACTAGTGCAGATAAGCTTTAAATTTGAAGGACATCATTTTAGCACAGCTGTAGTTTTAAATTAAAGCATCAAGTCTATCTTTTTTCAGATTATAGCAATAAATCTGGTCCATTATCTCCATGCTTTTTTAAAACTACATTTGTTTGCAAACAATCAAAAGAGCTCTGTAAAGAAAGAAGAAAAAAAAATCAAAAAATCAAAAAAAAATCCCACTTGCCTATGAAGAACAATGGAGATATTAAAAATCAAGCCTGAATTAAGTACCTGGGCCCGTATTCAATTCAATACTTCTGTACAACATTTAAGCTTTTTACTTAGTATTTGGCTTACGGTAGATAAAATACTTAGCCAATTTTGGTATTCAATTCACACTTTTGGCTCAGTATTTTACCCTAAACCTAAAGCTTACCAAACTTAAGCCAATTATTTGGAGGCCTTGATTGGCAGGCATATGGTTTTCTTACGCAGTATTATAACCTGTGCACAATTATATCAGCTGGCAGTTATTGCAAAGCATCAATTGCGCATTAATTTTGATTAATCGTGTGACGTCACAATGCTTATCAGTAAGTATTTTACTTAGATTTTGTCTTACGTAAGTATAAGTCTAAAATGCGATTTGAATATGAGATAAGTAAATTACTTAACTTAGCCATTTACTTAGTAAAAATGCTAAGTATTGAGTTGAATACTGGCCCTGGGTTGCAATTTCATTCCAGAAGTGGTTACTGTGATAACATTGTGTATGTGAAAATCAAAGTGAATGAACTTTGGATGTAAAACAGTTTCACTTTTGGTTCACTTTTGTAGTTTGGCTGGCTAATTAATGCCATGAACACAGCAGACCAGAATGCAAGTGATTCACGATCAAGATCATTGAGCAACTTTTATGACCTGTAAGGAAACTAGTCTTCATTAATGCTTTGATTCCTTACAAAAATGAAAATAATAAACTGCTGACAGGTACGCCAACCTATCAAAGCTTTTAGATATATGTAACACAAAACAGTGTTCAGTTTATTCTTTCTCTTTCACTTTTAATTATCTTGGTTGATAAATCTTCCATAAAAAGTGACTGTGCTAGTTTCTATTTTCACATGAAAAACACTATGCTGAGCACATGACAGAATGAATTACATTTAATTGTGATAAACATTTTTTTGTAAAAAATGCAGGCAAATAAGTGAAATAAGTTCAAATTATTGATGATTCATTATTAGGATTATTGAAAATGAAAGAGAAAGAATATATTCAGCACTTTTACAGTACCGTAATATGTTTTTAGCTTCTATTGGTATGTACATACAATGTACCAGTACGAAGTTGGTTAGTTTAATTTTGAATGAAAGCATCATAACAGCCTAGTTTCAGGCTTACATGTACCTGTAGTCAAAAATGGTACATTATCATTGTGATGGTGAACATGTACATGTTAATGACTCTGTCAGCAATGTGGAACAAATACGTTGTTGCATGTCACCCTCGTGAGTCCAGAGATATGTAGTGTTGCATTTAACAATTTATCTCAAGTTTGATATTTGGGGAAGATTGTTTCACCTGACTGCTTAGAAACCATGCATATGGTTTTAAGTAAACAACTAGGGGACTGAAGGCTTTAAGTCCTCTCCAAAAGGACTTTGTAATGAGGATTGCAAACCTGCCAACCCTTCCGAATACTCCAAGATATTCTGTTTTTTCAAAATTTAGATTTTTGTTGTTGTTGTTGTTGATGTTGTTGTTGTGTTGCTCAAGCCAAATTAAGCTTGTTTTATCATATGCCGCGATTTAAGAGTTCACGTATTGCGTGCGTGGAAGGGCTGCATGATTGAGCAGCGAATTTGTATTCGCTTTTTTGCACAGATTTACCGCGTATTGCCAGTTACGCCTGTTAAGGGTACAGATTTCTTATTTTCGAAGACATACCGTGCTAAAAATTCTTAATTCTCATTTTCAAATGTTGGCAGGTATGGGATTGATGCCTTTTCAAAGAGCATGAGCGCATTGACTTGCTCAACCTCTGCGCCATCGTGCCTTAATCTAAAATTAAAATAAAACACCAATAGGGCAGCAAATTCTTACCGGTAATGTAGAAATTCCAATGTGAAATTGAACTAATGCATAATAATTCATCCCAATTAACATTGACATTTGTAAAGTGGTGTATACACTTGTGCTACATGTATGTTTACTAGTTACTACAAGTAATTTACTTTTGTGTTCTTTTAGCCTTTAATTATCTCTCCGTGAAGATATGAATTCAACCACACATTTTTCTTTCCTCCTTTGCATAAGGTACTTTGGAGACTGTATCTTATAGAAAGCATTTAAATGGAGAAATTTCCCATGTGTTATCAAAAGCTTTATTTAAAATGATTAGTACTTCATAAAGAATTGTTATTCATTTGTTACAGTTCCATGCTATAAGAGATGTAAGCAGATGGAATACCAGGATGAGAATGAAGCTATCATCGAAGAGAATGATGAAGATGGAGGATGGGTTGATACACATCATAATGCAGGTATTCTACTCATATAGTGATGATAATGATGATGGTGGTGGTGGTGGTGGTGGTGGTGGTGATGATAACAACATTGAGGAATGATCTCCATCCTGTTGGTGGTTTGGAGTTTCCATTGTACCTGTGGATGGCTTATTTTTACTACTTTTTCTTCATTTTGGGCCCAACGAAATTTTCAGTTTCTGATGCAATGCTATCTCGAGGTTCTTGCTTTTGTACTTGTAATTGTTATAATTCTGAATATTTCCATTACGTGTACTCTGCCTTTTTTTTTTTTTTTTTTTTTCCCCCAGATCATCTCAATCGTTCGTAAATATCTTAAGTTGTCATTAATTTTGTAACACAGCATTTGTATTTTTTTTTGAAAGTTTGTATATGTTATGATTTGTTTTCTTAATAAACACATAAATAAAAAAAACAAAAAAACATTGAGGAATGATGATGAGAAAACTGACTATAATATGAAGAGGCTACCAATACTATTGAATGATAAGATGAAGATGATATATAATCAATTTACTCATTTGGAATCTTAAAGGGATCGTTTAACAATGTTAAATCTGAGATTCACAGCCTTACGTGTTATCAGTGTCTGTGATACAGTGTAATATTGAAGCCCTAAAAAAATTGCGCTTCAAAATGATCAAGAAGTGCCTCAAAAAAGTAAAAATCTTTGAGTGACCCGTTTTACCATACTCGTTTTCCCCAATAGACTATCTTGATAATCAGACAGACGATTGGTTTGTAAAAGTCATGGGGTTCCTGACTGACCTTAAGGTTTATAATTATCATTGCAGAATGGGCTAAATCCAGGATTTTGTTTCAGAATCTGAGACAAAGTTACCGGATCCGTTTAAGGAGCATATGGTGAGAATATGTATAATATAATAAGATCATTTGGTAGAGTCCTTTTAAGATTGGACATCCGCTTCTTCTGCCTCAGATTTGACAGGTTCCCAAGGGATTGAGAAGTCAAGTGAGATGACGCTTGAACCTAAGACAGAGCCAAAGGTTGATGGAGATGATGATGATGACGAGGACGATGAGGAAGAAGCAGAAGATATGGAAGGTAATGAAGTACTGAAGGGTGTACAACACATGCTCCTCAAATGAAATATGTAGCAAAGTAGCATAAAGCTTTTTCCCTCTATGGCCTCTTTTCTGCACCCGATTGTTGATAGTATGCTGATTAAAGTTTTTTTCTTTTTCAAAGTCTTTTATTGGTAATTAGGTGTTAGTGTTGGCAGCTTTAATTTTTTTTAAAGGGGGGGGGGGGGGGGTGCCTTTAGTTGGAGAACAGTCACCACTTATGCATACCCTTTTGATTTAGAAAATATTGCTCGGACCGTTGTTTTATTGGTAATACATATAGTATATGTGTAAAGCGCTTGAGACTTTGTAGATGTATTAAGTGCTACATGTATATAAAAGCAGAATAAAATGCAGATACTATTGAAGTCATTTACATGTAAAAGAAAGAAAGAAGAAGAAAAAAGAACCCGGCTAAATTTACCTTGAAATCTTTAACTGAGCCTGAGTTTCACCACTGTCATCAAATTGAATGAGCCGTTAATTGCAGATGTTGCTGAGAATTGACTCTTGGAGTTTGTTCATGTTTTTTTCTTCTTTTCTTGATATGATTGGTATATTAGTAAATCGTGAGTTCAAACAGACTGAACAAAGTTGAATTGGGTTGTAGTAGCTGTGAAAACCCAATAGTGATATGGAATGAATTTCACATCCTATGATAAACTTAACTGTTTTTATTTCAGCTTTTGAGGAGAGTGGAATGCTAGAAGCAGAAGACAGTGTGAGCACTTTTATATTTCTTGTTGATTACTGACAATAAGACCTTTAAAGAAAGATGTTGTATTGCCCTTCAGGTGCCAAATCAGGGGTTAGTTGTCAGTTGTCGGAAATCTTTTTTTTTTTCCTGTCCCTGTTTGGGCTGATATTTCTCAGTTTTGAATGCTTTAAAACATGTTTTTGTCTCCATTAAACATTTTTTCTTCTAAAAAACTGTTACAAAAACAACTTTTTCCGGTCGCAAAGGGCAATACAATATCTTTTCTTTTTAGGCCTAATATAACAGTATATTAGTAGGATTAGAAAACAATGCCATTTTATGATGATAAACATAAATGCTATTTTTTTGCATAATGTAAAGCACCCTTAATTTGTGTATTATGAATATGATAGAGAGAACTCAATAAATGAGTGAACCACATTTGTGCAGCAGATATCATAATCAGATAAATTACATGTGAAGAAATCATCCATACATACTTACATGTATGTGGTACAAGGTGCAGAGAATATTTTAGAACTCCTTTATAGAAATCTCTTCTTTGCCTGTACCACTTTGAATGCAACTGAGTGATGTATAGAGAAATACTGAAGAAGAAAATGTTATTAAAGGGAGAGGGTCGTCAGTTTCCATGTGCAGAAGGTCATAATTTACTGACACCAGACTTGATGGAAATGCCATTAATGAGTGTACAGTGTAGATATCTTGCCCACATCAAACCCGTAGTCCCATCAAAACGTCTTCGAGTGACAGAAATGTAAGATAATGACTTTATCATATAGGGGCCTGTTGGTCATAAAACTGAAGGTTAATCCTGGTTATTCACAACACCTGTTATTAGGTAATTAAACACCGAATGGTGTCAAATTCCCCACGAGAACCCACTACTATGCGTATTTTAAGTAGCTATGTACATGAAACTTTTACAAAATTTAGTCATCTGTTTGGATCCAGAATGGCATTAACTTTAATATTATACAACGCCCTTCTGGGCCCTGTGGCGTAAAAATTATCAGTGATGGTAACTTTGTCATCAGTGATGGTAACTTTGCTATCAGTGATGGTAACTTTGTCATCAGTGATGGTGACTTTGTCATCAGTGATGGTAACTTTGTCATCAGTGATGGTAACTTTGTCATCAGTGATGGTGACTTTGTCATCAGTGATGGTAACTTTGCCATCAGTGATGGTAATTTTGCCATCAGTGATGGTAACTTTGCCATCAGTGATGGTAACTTATGCAGCAGGGTCCTGGGGCCTGTTTCTCAAAACCGTCATAAGTCTAACTACTTGACTATCCCATTGAAACATGTGTTATAGAATTAACACACGTTTCAATGGGATAGTCAAGAAGTTAGACTTATGACGGTTTTGAGAAACAGGCGCCTGGCTCTGAACAGACAAATTGTTCTTGTACATGTAGTTTCTGGTTTGATTGTATTGTGTTTGATTGTTGTTTACAGGCAACGTTGGATACGAGTAACCTAGCAGGTACAGGGGGGTCTGAGAGCGCAGGGGCTAGTGGAGAGAGCGGAATACTACAAACCAGAACGTATGATCTGAACATTACATATGACAAGTACTACCAAACACCTAGGCTATGGTTATTTGGCTATGATGAGGTAAGTTCACTTTTTGTCTCCAAGCACAGACTATACCGCAATTCATAAAGTCTTGGGGAGAGCCTAGCTCATGTCAGTCTCTGACTTTGTCAGGAGCAGCTTAACCCTTACTGTACTGGGCTATTTCGAGCACTCTCTGACTGGGGGGGGGGGGGGGGGGGGCCTCCCAGGCCCCCCCCCCCCCCCCTATGATCTCGGCCGTCGAATGTCCGATGAACGCGAAAATTTGCATGTTCGTAGATATTTACGTAAGGGACAAGATGGTATAATTAGTTTTTTCCTAATATGCAAATTGTTGTCGTTATAGCCTAATTAATTATGCAAAATGCTAATTTTATGCATTTTACATGTTGAAGATGTATTGAATAAATGTTTCCTTCATCTCAAATTCATGAGGTTACATTATTTTTATGATATTTGAAAATGCATAGGTTAATTAGCATAAATTTGCATAAATTATAGCATATTTTTGATGACATGCGCATACTAATTGTTATGTAACACCTTACAGGTATATCCGATTTCAACGAAAATGGTATCAAAATGTGCGTAAGACTTGAGGGAAAAAAGTCATGAAACGACAATTCAAAATTCCAAGTGGTTGCGGCGCAATCTCCGAAAATGTCGAGGGGGGGAGGGGCCTCCCAGGCCCCCCCCCCCCCCCCAGTACAGTAAGGGTTAAAGGTACTATATCCCATTTGCAGGCCCAACAAATGGAAAAGTTAAAGATCAGGTTGAATTCTGGTCATGCAATTGCATTGTGAAAGAAACGTTGTGGATTCGATCAGAAAAAGTTGATCATGTAGTATATAAGTATTGGTGTGTACTGCAAGGTTCTGGAGTCATCAAAATGATACTGTACAATATGCTCTTTCTCGTTTTGATTTCTTTTAGCATCGAAAACCTTTGACTGTAGAACAGATGTATGAAGATATTAGCCAGGATCATGTGAAGAAAACTGTAACTGTAGAATCTCACCCCAATCTTCCGCAGACCATGTGCTCTGTACATCCATGCAGGTAAACTTCACAAAGACTAAGATCAACTAAAGTTGGACTTGAATTATGGCAGGCCATTCATGTCACTGGTTGCTCTCATTACTATTATATTATCATGATCTTTAGAAAGTGCCAAATAAATGCTATTGATAATTATTAAAATAACCCTTGTAAGAAATCATTACAGATATGCAGGCATTGTGAAGAATAATATATATTCTATCTTTAAATCTTCAACCAACCTTCATTAATGCCTAGGTCACATTTGCCGCAGCGGCCGTGGGGTTTAAAATATCTACGGCAAATAGCAATTATAGGGCCGCCGCAGCATTCCCACGGTCATGTACTGTAGCAGTCACAAACGTTAGGGTAGCCCCACGGCGTATTTCGAATATGTGGAGACAGAAAACCTGCCGCTGCAATACGGCCTTTGAAGTGATGACACATGGTCGCCTTAGGCCGGCTGTAGGTGTTTGACAAATACCAAGGCAGACGCAAGCTAGCCGCAAGGCCACCGTACGCCCGACGTATGAACCGCTTTACGGCATCACTACGGTGTGTATAATAATAGTCTAATTGCTACAGCAAACCTAGAAATGATAAAAAAATTATCACTCCGGGCTATAATCCTACGGTAACCTGTACGGCCTGTAAAGATAGGGATATGCCCTAGGGTGACCCTGAGGCCGCTGCAGATCCTTTGCGGCCGCTGCAGGCATCTCTTGATTTAGAGACATACGGCCCCCGTATCCTAGCCGTAGAGCAATGGTGACCTAGGCATAACCTTGCATCTTTCATAACAGACATACATATGTATGCGGAAGATCATTCAAACATTGTCTCTATGGAGCTAGAAGGATGTTAACCCATACTTTAACACACAGTTAATGCACTTCTGGCTCTCACAGGACGATATATTCTATGTAAAAAGTTATCTTAAACAAACCTTTATTATCTGTGCATCTTTGATTACAGACATGCAGACGTTATGAAGAAGATCATTCACACTGTGCAAGATGGGGGAGGAGAACTAGGAGTACATCTGTATCCTTTACTATTAAAAGCAAGAATCTTTATAAGTTTGTAATTCTTCTTCCCCAAACGTATGACCTGGGACCTGTTTCACAAAGGCTTTTTTCAATGACAAATGACAAAACTCAGTGACAAATCTGCTGATAACCAATCAGAAGCAAGGATTTCACTTGCTTTATAACAAAAACTATCATTTGTTACTGATGACCAGTTTTGTGAAATGGGAACCTGGTCAACTGCTTCCAAACACCCACAATGCCAAAATAAAATGACCTGTTTAGAGTGATCCTGACATTTCTGTATCGTATGACACAAAATAAGTGAGTACAGTAGGGGGCCACTGATACCCCAAAATACTTTTTCTCACCACTCATACCATGTAGAGGTGTCGTGGTCTAGTGGATGCGATACCGGACTGTGGATCGAATGGTTCAAGGTTTGAGTACCGCTGCAGCACTTATGTCCTTGGGTAAGACATTAGTATACAAATAATACACATCAGTGAGGGCATAAGTAAGAAATACCCAAACAAGGTACCTTTGGAACAGTCTAACACGCCCGAGGCAGTAGCCGAGGGTGTTTGGACTGTTTGGAAGGTACCGAGTGTGGGTTATTATACTAATGCCCGAACAAATGTTGTGTATTATTTTTTTTATAAGATTATGTTTTATTTGTTTTATAAAATGATGTTTTATAACATGATTTTACCAATGACCGGTCATTAGAATTGGATAATGACTGGTCATTATCCAAATTACGCGTAAGGTTAAATAAATGCCTGGTCACGTGTACGCCTTCAACCGATCATTTGATTAGAATCCACGTCATCATCTTATAATCTACATTTGCCCCTGTCTATCCGGGTGAGGTAAATAGTTACCTAGCTGGCGCTCTAATGGCAGCCATTCTAAAGCCAGGGTGATAATAATGGAGCACCAGGGGGGGGGGGGGGGGGGGGGGCGGGTGTTTCACAAAGATCCCAAGTCAAACTTAACTCTAAGTTGGACTTAAATATTATGGAGAGCCGTTTGTAGCCTTAAAATAAAATATATTCAAAAGTGAAAAATTCAAGCATTTTAGCAATTCCACACCAAGAACATGAAATCTCCCTGATAATAGAACATATGAATAATATGAATCTACATTTGATGCCTTTTAAAATAACTTTTACAAAATATTTTCATAGATGATAATGGCTTTCCATGAATTTTGAGTCCAACTTAGAGATAAGTTCAACTTAAGATCTTTGTGAAACACCCCCAGGAGTGACAATGTGCCAGACTCTACTATTATTATTATTATTATCACTACCACAACAACAGAAAATGTTGTGCATAAATGTATACAAGGGATTTCATATTCTATGAGGACCGTAACCATTCTAATAGAGAATAATTTTATTTAAATGAGTGGGAATAATGTGTTTATTATGGAAAATTTGCAATGAATTTTATTTCATAGGGTTAAAGAAAAACGATTGATTCTTTGGCCACAGCAAGAGATGATTGTCTACATTCACAAGATATGATAAAAGATAGAATTAATTTCATCAAGAGAATAGCCAAGAACCAACTGGGAAAATAATGTATTACACTAGACTACAGGAGTATAAAATAATTCTTGTACAGAACAATAAAGAATTGAAGCATCCTGGAGAAGGCGCCATGATAGACGTAACATGATCTTACAACTAATTTTCTTTAAACATCTAACATTTTTTAATCAATGAATG
This sequence comes from Strongylocentrotus droebachiensis, assembly GCA_035222895.1. Classification (NCBI taxonomy): domain Eukaryota; kingdom Metazoa; phylum Echinodermata; class Echinoidea; order Camarodonta; family Strongylocentrotidae; genus Strongylocentrotus; species Strongylocentrotus droebachiensis. Next base: position 264,661 of record JAVYIG010002189.1, read on the forward strand.
ATTGATATTAATTTCAAGACAGAACGTAATTTTACAACTAATTTTTTTTTAAGTGATATTTTATTAGGTACTCAAAACAATATAATATGATATAATATAATACAGAGTTGTGACATTATTAATAAAAACAGTAT